>CAOKZL010001788.1:0-281368 GCA_948472985.1 Iguana delicatissima
ATTGCTTCTCATTAAGATAACATATCTGTGCTTAAAAATGATTAATTATACTCCCAACCATGGCAAAGTAAAACTTTTGCTTTTGAGTTATTCTTGAATGATTAAGAGGCACAATTTCCAGGACATTTGTTGTTGTTATGTCCCTTCAAATCAACTCTGACTTATGGCAACTCTATCCTAGAGTTTTCTTGGTAAGATTTGTTCAGAGGGGGTTTGCCTTTGCCTTCCTCTTAATACTGAGAGAGTGAGTTTTGCCCATGGTCATCCAATGGGTTTCCATGGCCAAGCAGAGTTTTGAACCCTGGTCTCCTGGAACTCTAGAGGAACAGTCAAACAACTACACCATGCTGGTTCCCTTTTAAGACATATAGCATAGCAAATTATTATAAATATGTAGTATATTTTTCTGGGGACAGATGTGTACAGTTCATAGATAGATGGTGGTGGGATGGTCTCTAGCACAGACTATGGCCATTTCCACACCATGCTGTTGTACTGCTATTATTCCACTTTCAACATCCTGTGGAATCCTGGGGTCTGAAGTTTAGGGAAGGACCTTTAGAATTCTCAGCCAGAGAGCTTTTTGGCCTTAGGAAACTACAAACCCCAGAATTCCACAGGAGGTTGAAAGTGGAATAATAGCACTATAACACTGTAGGGCAGAAATGGCCTAATGGTGGAAGAAATGTGGAGATACCCAGTATAGTACAGAACATACAGGAGAAGTGTGTGGTGATTTTTTTTACTAGAGCTTATTAAAATGATATTTTGGACTTCAAATCCCCTAATAGGTCAACAAGTATGGCCACTGGGCATTTCACGACTGTCAGCATTACCAATTCTCTTCCCTCTACCCCTGAATACTGAGTCCAAGGTTTAAAATTAATTAGCAACATTACTGTTGTTATCTGATCGTACAAGTTGTTCAGACTTCCAGACTAGCCTAGAAAGGAAGGTTTTACAGTTTTGGTGACTCTGCACTTCTTCCCTGGGCACACAAGAGCAACTGGAGGGCTTGAGGGGAGTGCACTCAGGCACATTCTGGCTGCCCCAGTGCAAGGCTGCTTCTTTCTCCCCTGATGTGTGAGGATGTGTGAAGATAGTTCAAATATACCAGGGCACACCTCTGCAGATGATCAGTGGCTGAAGGAACCAGTTAGCCCCCTGGCTGCTGTTGTGCACCCTGGTGAGGATATAGTGCAAAGAGGCACAGAGTATCTCTTTTTACAACATCTCCTAGAATCCACATGCTGGCATATCCAGAGTTTACTTCAGCATATATTACTAGCCAATCTCCTCCACTGCCTGTCTTCAAGTAGTGAGGTCATCTGGTAGGGCTCGGGCTAGAACTTCAGCCTAAAGGGTGTCCTTCCCCTGTAGAGGGTGGTGTGGCTGGCTGGTTACACCAAAGCACTTTTGGCACAAGAGGTAAGGCACAGACACCTGACCTCTGGAAGCCCTCATCTGAGACCTTCTTCAGTGCCAGAAAGGTTTTATATGGTAGGTATGTTTGTGCCATTTTCTGCCTCCTTGAAGCTTTAATGGTAAGGAATGCAGTTTCCCATGGATCTGGGAATGATATTCTTCAACATTCCACATAAGACCTATTTTCAAGTACATTACAAAGTCTGATAAATACAATAAATGACTTGGGTATAACGGGTGACATAAAGCAACATGATATGAACAAGACTCTTCTCATGGCAAAACTGTCCAGCTTCCTCAAATGCAAGTACTGATTCTTAGGGCAATTGTGGAAATAAATGAAGCAAATGCAGAGGTGCTTATGCCCTTGTTATGATCCCTTTATATCTGCATTCATTTTTTAAAGGTTAAGTCTGCCCTGGAAACTTTGTACATTTTGTTTCATCTCAGACTCAATGCAATGTGAGAGAGTTAGTAATTCTGGTATTCTACAGATTAATTTTTAGATGTGTGAAGGTGAATGGCTTATAGCAGATTAGTTTAATTAAGCAGAACATTTCCAGCACATGCTGTTCCAAAATCAAATGAGTTTATCATTTTTAAATTTTCCTATGCAGGTACATTCTGTAATATTGGCTTGGCAGGAGATGCATAAATTGCAGACAGGTTGGACTTTGTAGCTTTCATTCAAAATAATAGCCCCTAAATTTTTTCACATATCCAGTGTAAAGCAAATTACTTTGCTTCTCTGTGTAGCAAAGTGCGGGGGAGAAGAGGGAATCCCTGCTGCCTAGTCACCCCCACTCCCACCCTTTCTCTTCCACTGTTACTGGGCTTGGCAGCTTCATGGCGGGTCGGGAAAGGCATGGAGCTACAAGCACAGTGTTGTTACACTCTGTACACACCACCTAAGATTTCAGCCAATATCTTTTAGCTACATGCTACACCTACAGAATATAGTTTACACAAATACTTTATTTTTTTAATTTTTTTTAATTTCAGGTCTTCTAACTTTTCACAGTATAAGCATTATTCAGTGTGTAGTTTTGTTGGGGCTTTACACAATTGATATTCTTTAAACCCCACTTGTTTAAGAAGCTAGCTGGTTTCTGTACTGAACAAGAAGGATAATACCAAAGTAAAACAGTGTGCTATTAGTCAGTTCTGTTGGTTGTGACAATGGTTCTTAATTATGTCCTTGCAGGGGGTCTGTAAAGATTTGAAGCAATGGTATGAGCTTTTATAGTTAAAATGAGTTGAAGGAAGGCAGGCAGGCAGGCAGGCAGACATATGAGCCGTCATAGATTCATCTCAAAGAGCAGGAGTGTTATGCTGGTGTCAAAAGTAATTTGTACAAATTTTCATTACAATATCTCAACCTGTTCAAAAGTTATGAAATTGTTTGATAACAAAAAGTGCACTCAGCACTTGCTACTTCACCACACGCTGAGAACATACAAGTGAATAACACTGAGTGGCTGAGAGAAAGCACGTGGCATTTCTTGGGCCATTTCTGCACTAGAGTGTTATAGCGCTATTATTCCACTTTCAACATCCTATGGAATCTTGGGGTTTGCAGTTTCGGGAGGGCCTGGGTGGCCCCTCCCTAAACTGCAAACCCCAGGATTCCATAGGATGTTGAAAGTGGAATAATAGCGCTATACACTCTAGTGCGGAAATGGCTTTGGTAACACTTACAGCCACAAGCTGCTTTGAGTTCAGCTTGGTGGTCTGTGGCAACAGAAGATAGTTAAAGGGGGTCCATGGCAAAGAAAAGATTAAGAACCACTGGGTTATGATATTCTGTGTATTTTTTTTTACAAAAGGACTTTATAAATATGTGTAGTAGAAACACTTGAAGAGAGCCAGTGTGGTGTAGCCGTTTGAGCATTGGAGTATGACTCTGGAGACTGGAGTTCAAATTTTTGCTCAGGCATGGAAACCCACTGGATGACTTTGGGCAAATCACACATTCTCAGCCTCAGAGGACGGTAAAGGCACACACACTAAGGCACAGCCCCCCCAACAAATCTCGCCAAGAAAACCTTGTCATAGGTTCACCTTAGGGTCACCATAAGCTGGAAATGACTTGAAGGTGCCCAACAACAAAGATGAACTTGAAAAAAATAGGTGAAGTTTTTTAAAAGCAAAGGAGGAAAATGACTTTCAAGGACTGGGTGTTATAGGACCCTCTGTGCCTCCAGAACCTGTAACAAATAGAAAGATACTATGTTGCTTCCATCCTGCTGCCCCAAACAGTTCCCTTTTACATCTCTCATACTGCTAAATACATAGGTAACTTTCTGCTGAAACCCAGAGAGGAAAAAAGATCTCTGTTCTGTGATATTTCTGAGATCCAGAGCTGGCTCTTGATCTCTTAACCCTTCAAGAAAAACAATGTTATGTGCTGCGGTGGGTCTGTTCTCCCACCCATCAGCAATCAGTAACTGTAGCATCTGGATGTAAGTGTGGGGTTACTGGCTAGATGAGGAGTATGTTGCAACAGTTCAGTTCATGACACCCGCATGGGAACTGCTAATATGCCCCTGAATGTTTTGTCCTCGTTGTTATTTTATTAACCCTTTCCAAACAAAATTGTGAAAGCTTCCTACAACTGCCATAGCACTGCAGATCTGAAGAGTGTGGCTGCTGGTTATTGCAGGCTGGATAGTTTAACTTCAGTGGACCTTTGCACACATGGTAAATAACCAATTGCCATTCATTTTGTGAGCTGTGCTGAATCTACTCTTGAATCCAGCATGACATCCTTGTTCTTCCTTCCAAAGCTGCATTTCTCCCATGCTCCTGGTTTCACATTCTACTATATTCCCACTCAAATCTTGCAAAAGGTACCTTTTTGACTACAACTTTCAGAAATGTTCAGTGAGTATGGCCAGGATAAGTTATGGCCTCATCCATGAGCTGTGTTCCCTTTAAGATGGCGTTCACTTAAAAATGACCTTTATTCCCTTAAATAAAGGTCTCCCCAGTTCCTTCACATCAGTCCATCATTTCTCATATGCTACTTTTTATGCGTAGAATTTCTTCTCAAAGCATTTCAGTGATAGGTCATCGCTCTTTCTTGAGATCTCTCCTCAAAAACACATTTTCTGGAAAACTCATGACACAAGTCTTCCCCTCATCCCTTTTAGAAGCTGCATTGAAGTACTTGGACCCACTGGCTCATTTTTGACAGCTAACTAGAAGTACATTTCTGTGGGTAGAAAGCCAAAGAGATTATGCACCCCAATGCTATACAGAGGTCACTGTGCTAACCTGGGTAAACATGTCTGCCGTACTTCTTAAGTGAAGTATAGGGAGCCTTTCCCTCTTCAGATATGTTGGACTGTTACCATGCTGCATGGGGCTGATAGAAGTTGTGGAACAAAACAGAGGTTCTACATTTCTGTCCTAAAATGTCCTTTCCTATGGGCAAAATGAGCAGTAGGATGTAGGGATAGATCTCATGGAGTGGCAGAGAGACTGAGAGGGGGAGAATAGGGAGGGAAGGCACATGAACACCTTCATGTGATTCCACCTGTGAACCTCAGGAAGAACTTCCTGACAGTCAGGGCTGTCCAGCAGTGGAATATGCTGCCTCGGAGTGTAGTGGAGTCTCCTTCCTTGGAGGTTTTTAAGCAAAAGCTAGATGGCCATCTGTCGGGAATGCTTTGAGGGTGTTCCTGCATAGCAGGGGGTTGGACTGGATGGCCCGTGTGGTCTCTTCCAAGTCTACGATTCTATGATTCTATCTTTGTGTGCAGGGCTCTCTGCTCCCATTCGCTTGCCTTTTGCCAAGGCACAGAGAAGGAAAGCACAAGCACCAAGACAAAAAGCAAGGAAGTGGGAGGTGGGAGCCCTGGAAAGGAATGGGAGGGGGAGCATGGGGTGCGAACAAACACATGTGCATTCCCTCATATGTGTTCATTTGGGTGGGTGTGGAGTTGCTCACAGTTTTTTGACTTTTGCATGGCTTCTGTACCCCAAACTCTTGTGAAAGTTGGATGAGCCACTGTATCTGTTTTCCTTTTTTATAAGATACTTTGATTCCCAGGGCTGTGGAAAAGGCAGGAGTGAATGAGTGAGTTAATGAATAGATGGATGAATGTTCTCCTACCTTTCTTAGTCCACCTTCTCTCGGTTTATAAAGCCATTCCACCTTCCTCCTCTCTCTTTCTTTATATGCCTCTTTTCTTCCTAGATCTTCATAACTCCACCCACTTGATTCTAGCTGAGCTGAGCTGGTGCCTGGTGGTCCCAGGGAACTTGGATCATGCCAAACTCTCTCAATTATCTGGGGTTGTTATCATGTCATACACCCCCAATCTGTGATACAGTATAATTGGCTATAAATACTGTTTAATTGGCATGAAATAAATGTAACATTGCCCACCTCATCCCAAAATATCCATTTTCCCCTCCTTTCCTTATGCTAGCCTTTTATGGTTTATGAGACTGCTTGATTTCTTGAGTGTGTGTGAATTTCCCTCAATAAAGACATTCTTTTGAGACTTCCGGGTTTCAATGCGCCGTGATCGCCAGAACAGCGAAGAGCTCTCGTTGATTTTTTTACACCCCGTGCGGATAGCTGCCGTGTTAGACAGGCAGCAAGTATCCCCCCAGTAAAGGGGATCCGAAGGGCTCGTCGGGGGTCCGATTCCGCTCTCTAGGCTGGAGGATTCTCCATGTCAGGGGCTCCGAAGCTGGAACAGAGCGAGGGGACCGAAGAGCACTGTGTCCGCATGTCGAAGTTGCTGAGGCAAACTAGCGGCATCCGAAACTTTTTTTTATTGTGGTGAGTTTACATTGCAAGAAGCAAGAACCAAATCTAATGTCCATCGTTAATTTCTCAAACTGTCAGGAGCGACCGAACTATTAATAAAATATTTGAGTTAAGGATAGAAGATGAATGTGTGATTTAAAGTGGACAAGGACTGGGGAGATAGAAGAAGGGGAAGAGGGGAAATAACGAGACTGTGTATATTTTCCATTGGCAACAAAATAGCCCTCCTCCCATTGAAGTAAACATCGAGGATACCTGGCTTTTCGTGATAAATAAAATACTACATATATTGGAAGACGATTTTTTTATCTAGGCTTGAGCTCACACGAAAATGGGATTGTGTTAAAAGAAGGTAGGAAGATTTACGCGATAACCCCCTTTGAGCTTGCTGAAAATAAATAATTAAATAACAGATACTTGTGACATAGAGAAACATTACTAAACATTTAAACAAGTAATACGATGGTTGTAATGAAGATTATGAAGATTTGACAGGCATTAAGGAGCTTTGGAAACTGGAAGTTAGAAGATACAGAAAGTTGTAAAGAAATAGAAGGGACTTGGATTATGGAGTGGACGGCACAGTTCAAGTTTGTGGGTAACCACTGGGAGCTATTTTCTGAAAAGCACTTTCCTTTGATATCACTTAAGACTTAAGGAAAGGAGGAAAACAGCTTGAGTCCGTGATGAGACATTGGGTGCTCGCTGGAGAAGGCGTGGAGCAATTAGCTTAAAGGGGCAAAGGTTCACGCCACTCGGCAGAAGAAGGGTGATATATTATTATGGATTATTAATTTTAAGTTAAAATACAGAAGACTCTTGCTACAATTAAATTTACTCACTTTGAGACTTTGGAATTTGATTTCTCTTAGCAATAATAGTGTTAAAAATATTGTGTAATTAATTCATTGATTCTGCTGGTGATGGATTTGGTGACTTTTTATAATTAACTGTAAATAAGCCTAAAAAAAAAAAAGGGACAAATTATATAAGGGGAGATTTTTGGGGAAATATAGAAAAAAATTGGAGGAGGACATTTATTGAATAAGTTAATAATTTACTGAAATATCAGATTTAATATTTAATCTATATAATTAATTTTCTAATTAATTTTCTATTTCTCATAATTAATTGTTTATATAGAACTAGATGGTATCTGATTGAATAATTTGTATATAATTGACTTGAAATGTAAAATTTGAAGAGGGAGTTAAATAATTCTCTCCCCTTTAGAAGGAGAAAAGACAAAAGTAGAGATTTTAAGGAGTATTTTTTTGGGAAAAAGTTGACCTTGGTATAGGCTTAAGTCAGTAACATTTTTTGGGAAAGAATACAATAAGCCGCAATTAACCTGTGAAATACTGGACAGACTTTATAAAAGATACGAGATTGCCACCTGCTGGTGAGAAGAAGAAATATTTTGTAAACTTTATTTGAAGTCTAATTACAATGGCTTCAGGTTTGAGAAAAGGCAGTAAAGCCCAAACTCAATTGCAATTTCAACCAGCAGAACAGGGAGAAGAGCCTCTGTTGAAAGGGGGCAACAGGTGACAGAAATTTTAAAAGAAATTAAAAGTTTCAAACAGGAAATGAGACAAGAGTTGAAAGAGATGAGATCAGAAATAAAAGCTGATATAAAGAAGGAGATTGAAGCTGTTGGAAAAAGATTGGATAGGATGAATAGAGAGATGGGTGAAAAAAAAGAGGTTCAAAGTTTCAGACAAGGACAATTGAATTAGAGAAAGTTAAGAAAGTATTGGAGGTAAGACAAAGTCACGATGAATTACGAATAAATCAGCAATATCGTGATAGATGTGTCAAGTTAAGAGGACTTCCAGAAGCGGCGAATGAAAATTTATATGAAAAATTAATCCCAATATTGGCGACATTTGTGGAGATAGGAATAGAAAAGATGGAGCAGGAAATGGACAAGATTTTTAGGGTAAGTTCAAGAATAGCTAAGGAAAAGGGATGGCCGAGGGATGTGGTGATTTGTTTTACTAGGTCAAGAATAAGAGACAGTTTAATTCAGAGAAGTTATGAAAAACAATTAACGTTGGGAGAAAATGTAATAAAAGTTTTCAAGGACATCCCATACGAAATATTAAAAGGAGGAAAAGATAAGTTTTTAACACAACTGCTCCAGAAAAAATAAAATAACATACAAGTGGGAACGGATTGAAGGATTGTCATATTCATACAAACAAAGAAGATATAAGATTACAAGTACTTTAAGGGCGAAAAAGGGAAAAATATGATAGACTGAAAAATGAGTTGGAAGGTATGGAACGAGGTAATCAAGGAAATAACAGAAGAGAAAGGGAAGGAGAGGATTTGGGAAAACAGAAATGGGAAAGAAACAACAAGAAGATCGAATAAAAAAAGGAAATACAAGTGGTAGAAGATCAAGAGAAGGAGATAATTAGTGAGATATCCGACAATGAAGTGGAGGAACAGGAAGAAAAAGGAGGGCAGGATTTGGAGATTGAAAATATGTATGTAGAAGAGGAAGAAATATAAATTTTGAGGAAATAAATAATGGGAAAAATGGGGATTAAAATAGTATCCTGGAATGTTAAAGGACTTAATTCAGATTATAAAAGATGACAAGTTTTTCATGTTGTTGAGAAAGAGAAAGCAGATATCATTTGTTTGCAGGAAACAAGAATTAAAAGAAAAGGATTCAAAGTACTTAATGAATCCTAAATTAGGAAGAAGCTATATTTCAGCGGCTAAACATAAGAAAAAGGGAGTGGCCTTGTATATAAATAGGACATTTCCCTCTGAGTTAAAATTTTGTGACGAGCAAGGCCACTATGTAGGAGTAGAAGTTCAGTTACCAAACCTGAAGATTCTATTGGTTGGAGTTTATTCCCCATTAGAAGGTAAAAGTAAATTTTATTAGGGATTGTTGCAAGAGCTGATAAATTACTCTAATGATTCAGTCAAGGGAATTTTTTGCTAATGGGAGATTGGAATGGGGTCTTGGACCCAGAAAAAGATAGGTCTGGAACAAAAATATGTAAAAAATAACAAGGGAAACTTCCTAAATTGTTTTTTAAACTTTTGGAAGTAATGTCCTTACAAGATGTTTGGAGATTTAAAAGGGGAAGTTCTAAGGGATTTACCTTTTATTCTGATGTTCACAGATCAATGTCTAGGCCTGACATGTTTTTATTGTCTAAAGGCTTACCATATGGTGGGAAAGGGGATGGAAATTTTGCCCAAAATAATTTGAATTATAACCCCATTCAAATAGAGATCTTGGAAGGAAAGAAAAGTGCTAATTGGAAACTCAATGATTTCATACTACAAAATGATAAATATTTGGAGAAGACGAAAGAAGCTATTAAGAATTATTTTATACAAAATGCAACAGAAAATATGAAAAAAAGATGGGATGCCAATAAAGTGGTTATGAGGGGCTATTTCATTCAATGGGGGTCTGAATTAAGAAAAGTAGAGATAAGAGGCTTCAGGTAATTAAAGACAAAATAAAAGAAAAAGAAGAAAAATTGAGAGGGGACCCATCAAATGTTAAGAATTTAGTGGAATTAAAAATATTGAGGGAACAGTTAAATTCGGGAAAATCAATTGGATTTAAGTAAGAAATTGAAAAGACAAAAGCAGCGATTCTTTGAACAAGCAAATAAACTGGGGAAGTGGTTAGCATTTAGATTAAGGGAAGAAGAGAAAGCAGAATAATTTCTGAGGTGAAGATTGGTGATAAAACAACTACAGATTCGGAGTCTAAACGAATATTTCACAAATATTACAATGATTTTTTCAATGTTAAAGGAAAGACTAATCAAAAGAAGATTGTCGAGTATTTGGAAAAACAAGATATTCCTGAACTTACCGAAGAACAACAGAAATTGTTGAATGCAAAAATATCAGTAACAGAAATACAAGAAGCGATTAATAAATTAAAAGTTTCAAAAGCGCCGGGTCCAGATGGATTCACCGCTATATATTACAAAACAATGCAGAAGGAGTTGACACCAGTTCTGTTTAAATTATACAATGAAATTGGTGTAGATGGAAGACCAGATTCATGGGGGGAAGCCAATATAGCACTGATTCCTAAGGAAGGTAAAAATCTAACAGAGCCAGCAAGTTATCGACCGATTTCTCTCCTTAATATTGACTACAAAATATTTATGAGTATATTGGCTGAAAGAACCAAGAAAATACTACAAGATTGGATTGGTGAAGATCAGAACGGTTTTCTACCAAAGAGACATCTAAAAAATAACATTAGAACAATAATAAATGTTATAGAACATTACAAAAGAAATAATGAGAGAAAATTGGCACTTATCTTTTTAGACGCTGAGAAGGCGTTCGACAACATAAGATGGGACTTTATGATGGAAGTCCTGAACAGAATGAATTTTGGTAACATCTATCTTGGCTGGATCAAGGAAATTTATAAGGGTCAAACAGCTAGTTTGATTATAAATGGTGAAAAGACTCGGAAATTTGAAATTAAGAAAGGGACTAGGCAAGGTTGCCCTTTATCACCTTTACTTTTTATAATTATTTTGGAAGTGTTGTTACAGTCAATAAGGAAGGATGATGAGATTAAAGGGTGTAAAGTAAAGAAGTATGAATATAAAATTAAAGCTTTCGCTGATGATTTGGTTGTCATATTAGAAGATCTGAAGGAATCTATTAGGAAATTATTAGAAAAGTTGAATCAATTTGGAGAAGTGGCTGGATTTTTAGTTAATAAGGAAAAGACAAAAATTTTGACCAAAAATGTAGGATTAGATGAAGAGAAGGAGATAATTCAAGTAACTGGATTTAAACTGGAAAAAAGAGTTAAATATTTGGGCATTTGGATATCTAAAAGGAACAATGAACTGTTTGAAAATAATTATAAAATAAAGACATTCTTTTGACTCTCAACTAGTGTCCTACAGTTAGTATCAGTATACACAGGTGAAAAAAATCCCATGGTTACCACCTCTTACAGGCCTCCTTTGAGCTACCTGCAAAGTGTTACAGACACTAGCACTGCTGGAGGACCTCAAGGTCCCCCACGTTTGGGGTAACAGAGCCAGTCTTGTCATCCAGTGGACAAGGGAGCTATACTATGTTAGGGATCCTGACCCACCCACCTTGCCACAGGCACACATTATCATCTATGACAAATCAAGCCACTATTAAAGACACAAGATGCTAAAGATAGGATGAAACTGAAAGGACTGAAGATTGAGTAAAGAGAAAGCAGAATCTGACCTTCACGATGCTTGTGTGGATGACATTTTTCCCCATGAGAATTCATTTACACAACTGACCAAAGAAAATTACACCTAGCATTCAATTAGAGAGAAATGAGACATAAGTCTGATTTACCCTATCATAATCCAGTTGTTTAGTTGTTCCTTACTAACCACACAATGACCCAAATCTCCCTCAAACTCACCTTTTAAGCACTGCAGTCTCTCCCACAGGCTATTTCTGTGCTGGGGAGGGTAACAAGGTCAGCAGAGATGCATCCAGAGATTCTATCTAACATTAGGAAGTGTTTCTTTGCTGTAGCAGCTGCTTCATGGTGGAATAGATTGCTTCATAGGATACTGGATTCCTTTTTTTTTTTCCTAAACAGCAGTTGGATGGGCATCTTTCAGGATTGCTTTAGCTATGAATTTTTGCACGGAAGAAGTTGAACTAGATGGCCCTTGAAGCCCCTTCCAGTTCTATGATTTGCCTGGAGCTGGAGGTGGTGCAAGGACATTATCTGTAAGAACCTCCCAAAGACCTTTGGAGGTCTCCACAGGTGCCTGTCACAGCATGTCCAGCTATAGGAAAATAGCTGGAAATGTCTTGGCTGATCCCCTTGCTCTATTGACATGGAAATGGCCATGTTATTGGGGGGTGTCACTTAAAAGGTGGGTTTTGGGGGCACCAGGAGATGTAGCCCCAGAGACTTAGCTATGTGCCAGATATGTGCCTCCCAAGAAAGGATCTCAGCCTACATTTTGATATTCCTCTGCATTTTTTTAAAAAAAAATCTTCAAAATCTAGTTAAAGTCACAACTGTATCATAAAGTCTACACAGAAAAGACAGTCAGATACAGTTATTTGTCTTCTGTAGTAATTAATTCCAAAATCAACAGTGCTAAATCTCAAATGCACACAGCGTGTTCCTGCTGGTTCTACAAGCTCCTCTGTTGCTTTGGTTCTAGAATTGCCTCTGGTTTTTACATCTTTCTCTGTCTGTACCAATAATTCTAAATTGTCAGAACAAGAGCAGCATCTGGTTCAACACGGTATTTTCTGGGAAAAATAGGCAAAAATAGGAGCCATTTGTTAAAAAAAATTAGTAATAATAGGAAGAGTTCCAACATGAAGGCTTGCATATGTAACAGTATTAGTTCAAGTGGCCCTCTGCTTTGTTATTCTTATCATTTTA
The DNA here is from genome assembly GCA_948472985.1 of Iguana delicatissima. NCBI lineage: Eukaryota > Metazoa > Chordata > Lepidosauria > Squamata > Iguanidae > Iguana > Iguana delicatissima. The sequence continues at coordinate 12,630 of CAOKZL010001788.1, forward strand.
AGAAACTATATAATGGAGATGCCATATCTTCCAGCTGATCTGATTTGGTAGGAACAGTCCCATTTAATCTTCTGTCATCCCATATTTTCAAATGATTCTAAGAGATTACAAAAGTTACTGATGAGGAAGAACGGACAAGCTAGGAGAACCTGTAGCAGTTTCCTTTTGCCTGAGTCTGCTGGCTAAGCAAGATGACATCCCTCCTCTCCTCTCCCTGCTGCTGACTTAACTGAGTGCAAACAACAACTGAAGTCCTGTTTGAGAGTTAACATCTTCAAAAGTGGATTTATGTATGTGGGAAATTAGAACTGGGCAGCTTCATAACATTCACATCCAGTAGAAGACTGCTGTTAACTGAGTACATAGCAGAGCTGGCAAAGTGATCAGTCTGCATTGCATGGCGATTTGCACTGAACACTGATGTACATTGCACAATGATGCATATTGGGCATTCTTCCCAGTGTCCTGATACATCGCTTTGGAATTCATGTAACAGGGTTTCTTAGCACCTCGACTACTTATCTAAGTATACATAAAGCTATGTTAAGTAAAAGGGATACAGGATTCCAGTGTACTTTTGCATTTTGAACTCAGTCTGCAGCAACTGAAGTAAAGCTGAGGACAAACAGGAAAGTAGGAAGGGGAATCAGAAACTGGGATATTTTAAAAGCAGGTGGAAAAGTGGGTCTGCTCAGGTCTTACAGACTTCCTTGATTGAGTCTATCCATCTGTAATGTAGTCTTCCTCTTTCTCTATTGCCTTCTTCCCTACCAAGCATTATTTTCTTGTGAGGCATGTCTTCTCTTGATCTATCCAAAGTATAACAGTCTCAGTTTAGTCATCTGGACTTCTAGGGAGAGTTCAGGCTTGATTGCTCTAAGACCCATTTATTTGTCTTCTTAGAAGTCCATGATATTCATAGAATCCTCTAGCACTACATTTCAGATGAGTTGGTTTTCTTCCTATCAGCTTTCTTCACTGTCCAGCTTTCACAAATATACATAGAAATTGGAAATACAATGACATGGACAATGCTAACTTCAATGATATATTTTTGCACTTCAGGATCTTGCCTAGCTCCTTCATAGCTGCTCTTCCAAGTTTTCTGACTTCACTCTTCTGCTTCATTTCTTGATCCTAGGCCAAATTCCCCTACAATCGATCCCTCTCTGTTTCCTACTTTTGCATTCCAATTGCCTATGATTAACAAGAAGTCCTGTTCTGAGGTGTGGTCAGTTTCTTCCTGGACTCCAGCCTCATATCCTTTGAACTATATCTTTTGATTGTTTTTCCTACATTTCTCCACACTGTTAATGCCACCCCATTTCATTATAGTTATACTGTTTAATTATCTGACTCAAAATATCCCATTCCTGTCCACTTTACTTGTTTATCCTAAGTATTACAATGTTTATCCATTCCATTTCTTGTTTTACTAAGTCTAGCTTCTCCTGATTGATGTTACTGACATTCCATGTTCCTAAGACATGTGTTATGCAGCTTCAGAGCTTCCTTTCACTCTGAGCATGGCAACAGCTGGATATCCTTTTGGCTTGACTCCATTTATGTCATTAGCCACAGCGCTACTTGTAATTGTCTGTTTTGGTACCTCAGTAGTTTATTATTATTTACCTTGGACTGTCATCCTCTGGCACCATCTCTTCTTGCATTTTGGATTGTCTCATCATAGAATTTTCATGGTAAGAGACATTCAAAAGGGGTTTACTGTGTCTCCTTCTGTGCAGTACTAACAAATGTTAGCTATGGTGCTACTGCTGTTGTCTCTGAGAGATCCTCTGCCAGTGTCACCCCCACTACTGCTGCTGCCCAGTAGCTGTTCAGCACATTTAGTCTGGTTCCTTAGGAAAAGGCTGTCTGGCACAGAAGACCCTACCAGTAGTACTCCTGCCATAAGCATAGCCTTTTTGCTCACAGGAGCATGCAATCCCACTACCACAGAAAGGTAGTGCCAGAGTGAAAGGGGGAGGAGGAGGAGGGTGGAAGAAGAAGGGGGGAATGGCAAACCTTCTCAGATTAAATCTTGTCAGATTCAACTAGAAGGCAGATAACAATAACAAACAACAAATTTCCCAGTGAAAAGAACTCTCTGTCTTGAAATAGTAATTTCCCCTTTTCCCGGGAAATAAAATAATAAATCAGGGAGTTGTTCTCTGTTGCACTAGGAATAAGAAAATTGGAAAGGATAACTAGTAATGTTTGTCCTAAGCACAGACACATGGTGCTGGAGCTGAAACAGCAGCATTGATAAACAGTGGTAAGTGGAAATACTTACAAACTGCAGCCTCAGAGAACATAAGCATGTTTACAATGTGTTGAAATACCATGCTGGATAGCAGCCTAATGCCCAAATCATTCAAACACTGCCCTTTGTGAAACTGCTTGTATGTTTGACCTTTCTTAGCGGAATCCAATGTTCCAAAACTGTCTGAAGTCACTTGGATCCATAGTTAATAATATTTCCCCTCATCCCTCTTCAGCCCTCACCCTACTTGGCACACAACCATTTAGTATGTGGGAGAGACTCTGATGCAGACAAAAGAAACACCATTGAGATGCAATATCTATTTTAGTCTGCGTGTGAAAAGGTTTCTCAGACCATGCAGATGTGTAGACTTTACTGAAGGGTCCCCTTTCTTTGTGCCTAATTACGTCTCCATTCTGCTTCCCTGCTCCTGCTTACAGCCAGCTCAGGGAGGTCTTAAGCCAGCACAGGTGTGCGTTGGACTTCCTGCCCTAATATTACACTCTGTTCCTGGCTTTAGTGCCAATATTGTGTACATTCTGGTACAGATGCTAGGAGGACCTGACTCTGGAACCAGTGATTTTTCTCTAGTAGTTACTGGATTTCCTGAAGGCAAGATTGATCTTTTTTATGTGCTGTCCACTGTAACTACCATTCATCGCAAGTTCCATTTCCTACATAAAAATTACTTCTTTGGCAGAGATTACCTGAATCTCACATGTGATGTATGCACTGTGTATTCATCAGATGTGGTATATGCATTGGCCATACTGGTTGAGGGAGTCTGAGAGCTATCAGTCAACAAGTAATTTTTTCAGACTTCTCTCTCTCTTGGGTTGAAGCACACATAAGACTAATGTTATTTTCCACATGGTAGAGATTTCTGCAGAGGAAATTTTTATTGTGCATAAAGTGACCCTTCAAACAGTTTTTGTACTCAAGCAAAGAATTGTAGCATCTCTGGTTCATTCCATAGTAGCCTCTTTGGCCTCATTCCCACAACACATTAGGAAACATACTGCTGGAGATAGCTACACAAAAGTCACTTGTTCTTTCTCCACCCACAGAAATAGTAGTACAGGGCACACCCTGCTGACACTACAATCTCTTAACCAAATATCATCCATGGCCCATTATGAAATTCACTGCCTTATATGAACCAGTTCCTATTTCTCCAGAATTTCTCTAGTATGATAAGCTGTGTTACCTTTGTTCCTGCTTAAAGTATTTTGATAAGAATATGTTTCTAGTTATTGCTCTGAATGCAGGTTGAGCATTCCTATCTGGATTTCCAAAAACCCCCAAGAGCCTCAACTTTTTGCCACTGGCTGCCTATTTCTGCCTTTGAGGCAGCCACTGTGGCATTCCTGCTCATTTGTCCCTCAGACCCTCAGTTTCTCCCTTTTTGCTGCCAGGCATCAGCTTCTGCCTTTGAGGCGGTGGTTGCAGCACTCCTGCTTGTTCATCTCTCAAACCTGAGGAGATCTGCTGCCTCAACAGTTACCTAAAGACTGTATCAAGGTATTGGGCTCCGGACCCCATCACAAAATAATAGTTAAATAATCACATGCCAGTACCCTCAATATACAAAAAATGTCTCACCAAAAAGAAAGGCAAAGAAGGACACAGAAGACTGGAATCCTGTTGCTTAGTCCCATCTAAAGTAGATCCATTAAGTGAATTGTTCCATGGTGAGCTAAAATACAGGTAAATCTCATTGATTCAGTGGGTCTTCTTTAGGCAGAACTAATAACAGGATCTGGACCACTGGCCTAAATCTATCTGTTAGTCCCAACTCTAGTAGACCCATTAAATCAGTGGAAACTTAGTAAATTAACTTTCATGTAAGTTCCATTGATTAATGAGGGTCTATTCTAGTTAGAACTAACAATAGGGTTTGGGCCATATTTGCAGACAGTATATATGTAATGGTACAAAGAATTTAATTAGATATATAATATATCTCATCATGGTAGAAAAGATAGTAGCCATGTGAGCTATGTTTCTGCTCGGTCAGCTGTTTATGGGCAATTATGAGAAAATATACCAGAGCCATTTTCTCCTGTGTTTGAATTCTTTAAATTTCAAGTTCTTCCTATTCAAAATATTGAAGAAATGTGCAAATTTTGAAAAATTCATATTGAAAACAAATTGAAACTAAATGCTTATGGTTCTCTTTAAATGAAACAGGACTGGATAGCTCTTCGGTCATAGGATGATTTCAGACGGTGGGCATATGTTCTGTAACAGACTCTGTGCCCACTTCAGCCCACTTTAGTCTATGACTGTAAACAAATGCTTTTAAGAACTTTCCTAGTGGTACAACCAAGTGATCCATGCTCTGCAGAGCCAACTCAGTCAATATGCACAATTTTTATATATATGTGTGTGTATATATATTTGCTCTGTGCAGTGGCAGCCTATGCTTGTTTACTCAGTGTAGGTCCCATTGAGCACAGTGAGGTTCACATGTAGTATAAGTTCATAAGACCATAGCCTCACATACTTTTCCACTGGAGACTGAAAGAAAAAATCTGTTGGTGTCACTTGACAAAGCGTACAGAGCCTGGGGTGCAATTTCAAGGCAGTGTCTGATTTACACACAGAGTGCAATTATTTTGGGTTGCTATGCATATCTTGTTGAGCCCTGAGGCGAAAACCAGACTCTGTAAAAGCAGGTGCAACTCAGCTGAAATTTTGTAGGAACTGTTTTTTTCTTTTTTATTCATAAATACCAGGTTGTAATTTCAGCAGCAAAGCCCTTGATCACTGATAGGGGTTTTCAGTGATTCATTGAAATGTTTCCCCTGTTAGACAGTCAGGCAGTTGATTCATGAGTTTTAATATCGCTTACAATGGAAATGTTATTTTCCTTGAGTTATGGACTGACTGGTTTCAATCTGTGTTTGTTTTACACTGTTTGACAGGCTTTGGAATATGCACGGATTCTCAAAGTCACCTCTCTCCACCCTAAGTATGTTTCAAATACTGGTAATAAACGCCCCACCAGAAGCCATTTTAGTGGAATTGTTTAGCCTGAAGTGAAAATGAACAACGTATAAATTACAAGCCAGAACAAGCAGGAACACACAAAACATTTGATGAAAAAAAGTTTTTGTGACAAGGATATGTAAATTGTGAACCTTTCAGATATTGGGTTTGAGTGAGAACATAGAAGACTGTTTGGATTTTACAATGTATATGGAAAAACAAGTCAGCCATGTAGAGACCATATATTTTTGGCCTATTGTTCTATACTTTTTGTTGTTGCTGTTATTGAGTTATGGACACTTGGATTCCATCCATTCAATTTTTTTGTAAATCCTCAATGGAGATACTTATTTTTTTTAAAAAAATCAAAAATATAAATAAAATATAAATATATATTTTATATATAATTTATATATATATATATATACACACACACTTGTAATATAATTTATACATTTATATTTATATGCAAAAATAATGTATATAAACATATCACCTAGAAAATTATTGAAGGAAAAAAATATTACATAAGGACATACATATTTCCACACAAACAATTCTATTAATTTTCTATTAAATGTATTAAGTAGAGGTTATTCTGTTCCACATTTATATTATTTAAATCTAGTTCACACCCATTTGTACCAATTCAGGATAGAATGGGAATGGAAGAATTCCCATCTACAAGTAATAACTTGTTTTCCAGAAATAATAAACATGTAATTAAATTTAAAACTTCCAAATGGATAACATTTTTAACAGTACGTAAAAGCACAACTTTAGGTGATGAATCTCTTTTGTATCCCATTATATTTTTGTAAGTCTCAGACATGACTGCCAAAATGTATATGTTTTAAAATGTGGCCAAAATTGTGTAACAAATCCACACCCAAGGTTTGACACCTGCAACATCTATCATCTCATAAATCATAAATCTTCTGTAAGTATGAAGGAGTCACATACCATTTGTACATACATTTATAAACACTCTTTTTATAATACGTTGAGATTGTATTCCTTACTATATTATAGCATACAGCCAATTCCAGCTACCCATTCTTAAGTTTCATTGAAAATAAAGAATTAGTGCTAACTGTGGCCTAATCAAACTCAATATTTTTTTAAAAAAATAAAATTATTATATATTATATCACATTAATAAATAGTTTTTGTAATTGCATTTTCTTGCTTTTTATTCTGTATTATTTCTTTTCTCTACATTCCTTTTCTTCAAAAGTCAGATTGTACAACTTTTGCTGAGCTACTTCTTGTATTGTTTTATTTTTGTATAGTGTCATGAACACTGATTGGGCTGTAAGTAATAGAAGTCGTCATTATCATCATTGTCGTCGTCATCGTCTTAAGATTTTGAAAAAAACCAATGACCAATATATATAATGGAGGCAGTAATTTAGATGTATCTTAAGGGTACAGGTCGTTTTGCTCTTTAATTCTCAGTGCGCTGGGAAACTTAATCTTGTTTTTGCCTGTCATAGACTTCTTGAGAATGCCATTCCATAAAAAGAAAGGAATTACCTCTTCACTCCATGGAGCAGAGAATAATGTGAAGCACCTGGATTCATTTGAATGAATTGTGAGATAGTTTTACACAGCACTTAAAGATACAGCCATAGGTCCCAGGACACAAGTTTGCTTGATGTGGAGCAGCACCCTTGATGTTAACAAAGCGTAGAATGTGGATTGCTGAATGTCAAATCTACTTCTTAGCACATGAAGGTGTTTAAAGGAAGAAAATGGTGCTATATCCTCGGGGAAGTAGCATTCTTGTCAAATGGCAACCTTGAAGTTTGTTCTCTTGCCAAAGGCATGTGCAATTATTCCTCAGTTGTTATAGGGCATGGGTGGGCAACTCCAGTGGATGTGAGGCCAGTTTCCATCCTGACACTGATCTATAATAATTAATATTCAGAGTTGGTTTTTTTTTAGCTGAAAATGAAACCAGAAGTGACTTGGGTTCTTTCTGGGTGCTGCCTGGGGAGGTAGCAGGATGGAGGGCTGTTTTAAAGGAAATTGCTACTTTACTTAAACTGCAGTACTTAACCATTTGCAGATGTTTTCTCATGAAAAAAAATGCCTGAAAAAATGGGAGTTGTGGGGGCTTTGGACAGGTAGGGGATACCTGAGAAACTACTAAAGAATAGGAGCCTTAGAAGGTTGGACAAAGAGGATACTTTTATTGGAATGTCAAACTGAAAATAGTAATTTAGATTATTGTAATGTGCTCTACAAGAGCCAGCATGGTGTAGTGGTTTGAGAGTTGCACTATGATCCTGGAGATGAAGGTTGAATTCCCTGCTTGGCCATGGAAACCCACTATGTGACCTTGGACACATCATGTGCTTTCAGTCTCCAGAAAACCCCATGGTAGGTTCATCTTAGGGTCACCATAAGTCACAAAATGACTTGAAGGCACAACAACAACAAGAACAACAACAACAACAACAACGTCATCTACATGAGGCTGCCCTTGCAAAGTGTTTGGAAGCTGCAGCTTGTACAAAATGCAGCAGCTGGACTGGTGCTGATTATGAATTTTAGAGACCACGTAGTACCAGTCTTACAAGAACTTAACTGGCTTCCAGTTTGATTCCAAGCTCAATTCAAGGTGCTGGTTTTGACAGTTAAAGGTGCAGTGAAAAAGGCATCAGCCAGCTATAATGGTGTAGTATGGATTCTGGCTCTGTGTTTAACATAACACATACGTAGCTTGGCCTTTATTGGAGGCTCTTTAGATGTTGTGTAAGAAATGGTTAACTGTGGTATGGACTTCATTTTAGGATTCTGTGACAAAGGCAGGGAATGAGGATCTTCAGGAACAGTTCAGCGTTTGAATCTTCCTGAGGTTTAAGATGTAGATGACCCCTGCAGCAAGGCTACCTGCTACAGCAGTGGCTTTGAGAGTCTGCCAAAAGTGCTTCCATGACCACAATTCTCCCTAAGAAAAACCAATTTTATACAACTGCCCCAAAACTCTTAACACTGCTCTCTGCAGTTGACATGCCCAGTGGAACAAATGCTTGGACCAACCTGAAAAGTACACTTGAGAGCACAGTAATACATGATATAAAGGAGATGGATTGGAAGGAGCAGGTAGGAAAGAGGAAGAAAGACTGAGCAATTTATCTTCCGTCTCCATAGATGATTGATCTTCTCTTTGTTACCAAGCTCTGGGCTTAATTTCTGGACCAACATGCTAAAGAAGTATAATTGTCCAAGGGTATAAAGGATCTATGCCTTTGATCTCCCTCCTGCCCAGCCTTAGATTATGGGCACAGTGACTGGTGAGTGGTTTTTCTGGGAGCAGGGGTATTTTAAATGAGCAGAGATCAGCAATCAGAGATGTGGAGCATGTGAAGAGATGCATGTGTCCATTTACCAGGAAAAAAAATACACAAAAGCCTCTTATTAAAATCAATAAAGTGCAGCAAACATTTCTGGAATTGCTATTTGTTCTTTGTGGGCTGAAGAAGAATGTAGACAAAAATTAAAGTCAGCTGAAGAGAAAATGACTAACAGTTGCTTAAGTGCCGGAAAGAGCATTTACGTAGATGGGGAATTGTAGAGTTTCCAGAAAGGCTAACAAGCATGCTCTATAGCTCAGTTTCTCTTTGCCCACCATGTGTGTACTGCTGCAGCTGGAGAACAACTGCTTGGGTCCTTTGGTGGTAACTTACTATTGCTCTCGGAAAACTACTTCATTTCATCAGATCAGTAAAGTAACTTTTCCAAGCTCTGATTAGTTTGCATTACAAAAATCTACAAATATAAGTATACTAGGAGATAACATAAAATATACTGGGGAACCAGGAAAAAATCTAAATAAAAATGTACTATTTATATAAAAGATGTAAAGTCTTTTATTCATTGTAGCCCATATCTGGAGAGCCAGCGTAGTATAGCGCTTAGTGTTGAACAAGGACCCCAGGACAAAGTTCAAATCCCTACCCAGCCACAGATACTCACTGTGTGATCTTGGGCAAGTCACACACTCTCAACCTGAGAAGAAGGCGGCAGTGGAAAACATTCTCTGAATAAATCTTGCCAAGGATAGGGCTCTATCACTGAGAACCAACTTAAAGGCACATAACACACAACTCATACACTCACATGTACGTATATCTATGCTCCCTATTACAGGGAAAAAGTCAAACCACCATTGTGGAAATCTGTACTTCAGAGTTTGGGGGCTCCAAAGGCATTGACCAGTACAGTACAATTTGCTTGGGGCCAAGTTTTGCATCCTACCACCAAATTTAATAAGCCCAGAGCGTGAGCAGATTTTCAACACTGATTAGATTTACTGATCTTCTCAAGGGAAATATTACTGGAACCCAGCTTCAACCAGCATAGCTTCTTTCCTCCAGTGGCAGGTCTCATTAAAAAAAAAAAAAATCGAAAAACTAGATTAATGTGGGAGAGGCAACCATTCCTTAGTCCCAGAAGCCAGGCCAGAAATAAGAAACCAATACACCAAGAAAAAAAAATACAATCATGAAAATAATACAGTCATGAAAAATACTTCATGAATTTGCTCCAAACTTTCTTGAATAGGGTATAAATTCCACAGTTAGGCAGATAGTTTGAGAACTTATACCTGTAAGAGTTAAATAACTTATAGTTAGCATTCATTCCCAAGAGAAGAGGAAACTTCCATGCACATTTTGAAATGCAAATGGCAAGCTGGCCAGCTTCTTTCTGGCCTGGTTTGGGAAGGGAAATCTATAGAACAATGAAAGTACTGAAATGAAGTTTGCGCTGGCAAAGGCTGAACTGTCCATCATGTTAAATTTTAATAAAGAGTGAAATCAGAGCTAGCTAAGTTGTTGCGTGTGTACTAAATTATGCCTCTAAGTTTAAGTAAATGTCAATCTTTAGCTTAATAATTTTTTTTTTAGTTTAATAAAATTGCACTGGATGATCCTATAGTCTAGTATTTTGAGAGAGAGGGGATTCTATCTACTCCTTATAACTGTCATAAAATTTTATATGTCTCCCTTAGCTTTGAAAAGACAAAGGAAATACTGTGCCTTTGCCATCCTTCTCTTTTCACAATACCTAAAATCCTGGTCTAACATCCTATGCCAGCCAAATAGAAGGGACATGGTTCTTTTCATTTGTGTCATTGACATTATGGGATGCCTTTCCTAGGAAACCAGCATTGCAGCTTTTTTGTATTCTTTCTTTTTGATGACCTCTTCAAAAGAGGACCATGGAAAAAAGTCAATAGGTTTGCTGATTCCCATTCTATTTACATCAGAGTCAGTTCTTCTGATTGTCCTTTGTCACTGGATTGCTTGTATGAATTATTATCTTGATGTCATTACATGATTGTATTAAGAGAAATTTGGTTTGAGACACTCCCAGCTGGAGCTGTCACTTGAGTTTCCTCTGTCAGCAGTATGTCAAGAAGTACCAGAACCTACAAAGGAATCCTTAAGGGACCACGCAACAACATCCAGTACCTGTGGAACACTTCTAGCCATGTCTGTAAAGTATTTCCATCTTGTCTAGATAACTGGCCAGTTTACTTGCCTCTGCCTATCTCCTCAAGCCATCTCAAAGCACTTGTTCATGCATTCCACAGTTGCTCTATGGAATGGAGGTAGAACTGCATACTATCTCCATTTTGGTAACACTGTAACTCAAACCTTTGGATGATTTCCCCCCATCTTGCAGGAGAGACAAGATGGATCCACGCGGTACACCACAAGCCAAAGTCCGCAGGAGAATTGACCAACCAGGTAGGAGCCAATCTCCCACACACAGTGTTCCTCAAACCCAAGCCAACAGGGAGTCCAGAAAGATACTGTGGTTAATGGTATCAAAATCAGTTCAAAAGAAAGAGTAGAGTCATACTCCCTTTTGTTAGTTCAATTAATGCTTTGGGGAGCTCATGTACACACAAGAGTACCCTGATATAAGTAGCTAGAATGGAAACACATGGGGCAAATCCAATTGCTAGTCTCAATTTAGAGTAAACCCATTGAACTAGTGAGATTTACATGGGTGTTGACTTACTCTTCCACAATTTATTCAATAGGCTTGCTCTCATTAGCACTAACAATTAGGCCATTTTCACACTCCATAGTTATAGTGCTATTATTCCACTTCCAACATCTTGTGAAATTCTGGGGTTTGTAGTTTACTGAGGCCAAAGAGCTCTCTGGCTGAGAATTCTAAAGGCCCCTCCCTAGACTGCAAACCCCAGGATTCCATAGGATGTTGAAAGTGGAATAATAGCACTATACCAGTGTAGGGCGGAAATGGCCTTATATTTAAGCCACTCACTGCCAGATGATCAGCAATTTCACAAGAAATTTGGAAGCAAGAGGTGTTGTGTTGTTGTCATGGATGACAAAACATGATATTGTTTGGGAGGGGGGAATATGGGAAACAGAAGAAAAATTCCAATTTCACAACAACATTAATTGCCCCAGATGAAAAGCCACATAAGGGAAACCACATAAAACCACAACTGCTAGATCAAAGACAGTTATGTTGAAATTTCAGAGGTAGCAGTTTTTTCCCCCAGAGCAAAACACGAGATCATAAGAAACCTAGCTGGCATGATTCACTGGCATTCTGTTCCTGCAGTTAAGTACAGCTCAGTGTTCCAAACATAATAAATAGAAATCCAGGAACAGTAACAGATATATTATATTTGGAACAATGTTTGGCTCTGGCAATACTCCTTTCCTACTGGAGTAACGCCAACGTTAATCTACCATAATTGTTCCTATCTCCAGATTCTTCTTCCTTTTTTAAATAAATAAAGCTGGCAGCCCTGGAGCTGTTGATATAACTCTGACATTAACAACCGCAGAGGATGACTATATCAGATCTCATTCTTTCCAGATTAAGCAGTGGGTTACTGAATTACTCTGCCACTGTAATTGTGCTTTGTAGGAAAGTGACAGAAACTCAGTGAAAGCTTTCCCACTGAGACTACTTACTCCTTATAAATGTTTGTGTGTGCAATTGATGTAAGCTTAACCACAGGAACCACTGCCATTCTGATGTCTGGTAAGCAGCAATGCTGAACATACTATACAAGACTCTGTTATATCAACCTAAAAATCTACCAATCAGAGCAAGTGCAAAATACTGGGAATGAGAGGGATAAGCACTAGGTACAGCACCACAGGAGCAAAGACAATTTCCTTCTGCTTCTCATGAGCTCAGATGACCTATGTACATGAATCTGAAGAGAGACTAGTAGCTGGTTTTTAGAGCAAGCAATGAAGGCTCTTCTTTTTATCAAACTATTGAGAGTCAAATAGGTTTGCCACAAGTCTACTGGAAATTATCCAGAGATCAACCAATCTCAGTCTGACTTCTAGACCTTCCTGGTTCATACCAGGTTGGGAGAAGAGCCTTCTTCTGTGATGAGAAAATGAAGAAATATAGGTCAGAGCTTCGAAATCTTACTGTTGGGACCACAATCCTCAGAATCACCAACTAGCATTGCCAGTGACCATCCTGGCTTGAGGATTCTGGAAGCTGTAGTCCAAGAAAGTAACTCCCTCCACCACACTCTGCTATAGTGTAGTTATAGGACTAAATCCTTTTGTTAATTTCTTTATTTATTGTCCTAAAAGGTGGCTTACCAAAATGTTGAAACAAGGTAAAGCTATAAACTTTATATAAAATATAAAAAATAAAATATAACTAAACATTGTGTAATATGAAATATTTAACACAGATAAACCCATTTAAATTTTTTTAACAATAAAGAAAACAATACAGCACCTCATTCCCCCCCGCCCCCCAAAAAAAGACTCCCCTCAACCACTCTTTAAATGTATGTTTAAATAGAAAGGCCTTTGCCTACCAGTGAAGGGAAAGAAGAAAAGGGGCTGGGCCACTCCTTTTCATGAAGAGAATTCCACAACTTGGGGGCAGCCACTGAGAAGACTGTCTCCTGTTTCCTCACCAGATAGGCTAATGACAGAACCCCCCCCCCCGCAAGAATATTGTTAGTCCTGATAAGAATGGGTCTATCAAATTCATTGGATTTACCTATATGTTGATTCACTATTCAACAATTTATTCAATGGTTCTGCTCTAATTAGGACTAACCAACAGGATTCTGACCTTATACCAAGTTGGACTATTTGTCCATTCTGGCTAGTGATGGGCACCGTACAGCCTGTGGGCTGCCTACCTTGGTTTATTTTTGTGCCACCTGGGACAACGCTTCCCCTGCCAAAAAAAATATGGTTTTTTTGATCCACAAAGAGACTTGCTATTCCAAAACTGGCCACTCTCCCTTAAAGCAAAATGTAAGACCTTGCCTTAATGTGTGTGTGTGTGTGTGTGCGCGCGTGTGTGCGTGTGTTTTCCTCCTCACTTCTTTTTTCACAAAACCAGAAGTGAACTTTCAGTCTGGGGAGAGAGATGGAACACTACACTTAACACACACGCACATGTTTTCAACAGAAGGTGACCTGCATGGTAGTGTGTCTTATCAAAACAGGTCCCTTGGACTCACCCTGTGTTGCCTACCTGCAATATAACCCCTTATCCAGTCTGAGTGGCAACCTCCTCTCTAATGTCACCAGCAGAGAGCTGCCACATCCCTTGAAACTTTGAAGATGCCAATTCTTTTTCCAAGGTATCCACAGGTAATCAACGCAATTTGTCATGACACAAATGGGAGATGAGAGCCCATAAGAAACTGAAAGGCAGGCAGAATTAATGGACTATCTGGATAATCTGTCCTTTCACCCACGGTACCATTTATTAACTAATCCATCTCTTCTTTCTTATTAGCAAAAGAACCAAATAAGCTTATTTAGCCCCTGTTCTTCCTTGAGGAGGACTAGAGATGGTATGTCTCTAGTACCTAGTAGCTGCCAGTGCATCAAACTTTATTCAATTAAAGCCTTTCAGCCATTACACAGCACTGAAACTGTGAGAAAGGGACATTGATCATACTCAGAAATACATATTTATTGTGATTCTATGCACCTCTCTCTTTCTCTCCCTCCCCCTTTTAAACAGATTTTTAATATATAATACAAAGAAAAAAGAAGAACAAAAAAATGACTATGTGTGTGTGTAGGGGGGAATACATAGGATATGACCATGGATGAGGCTATTATTTTCATGCTTTCTCTACTTGTTTACCATATCTTTCTCACTATAGTAGATTTATATTTCGGATAGACTCTTGTTCTAAGCTAATGTTATCTTAATGGCTATAATAGTATTACATTTAATACTCTTGTTCTACACTAATGTTATCTTAATTAAATAGAACAGTATTCTATATCATTACACACTGATACAATGCAATATTGCAAGTATTAACAAATCTGGCCATTCCAGAAATCAGCCATATTGGCTAGCCATATTATAATTAAAAACAGAACTGGGACTGAATGTTCAGACTAAAGAGACCAAGCTGCACAGACAGAAAAGGAATGGAAACACCCTTTAGCTTTGAGTGTTCTGATGCATAAGGCACAGATTTTTGTGACTGTCTTAATGCCTAAATATTTATAACAGGGGTCAAAGGCTCTTTGTTAAATGTCAAAGTTGGTTATATTAAGCATTCCTTGACACGATCTATCAGAGCTCTGCACATGTTTTTAATGAATGATGACTCCACTTCCTCCGCAAGGGTTTTGGCCTAGAGCCAACGGTCTGAAAATGCTTCTAGAAAAAAAGAAAGAAAGAAAGAAAGAAAGAAAGAAAGAAAGAAAGAAAGAAAGAAAGAAAGAAAGGAACAGCTTCTATTAAGAAAGATTTTGAGGATTAGAGATTTTTCCCTTCGATTTTGACAGCTGATGGTTCCAAAATAGATACAAATGCAGATACAGATATAGATCCCATGTTGGCACTACCTTTCCATTGATGTGGAATTGTGTGCTCCTGTGAGACAAGAAGCCAAGCTGACAGTAGCTGTGCTGCTGGTAGGGTCTCCCATGTCAGAGAGGCTTTTGCTGAAGAGCCAGCCTAAATGTGCCAAACAGCTACTGGGCGGCAGCAGTGGGGCGGAGGCAGGTGACACTGGCAGAGGATCTCTCAGAGACAAAATCAGTGGCATCATAGCTAACACTTGTTAGTACTGTGCAGAAGGAGGAACGGTAAACCCCTTTTGAGTGTCTTTTACCATGGAAACTCTATGATGAGACAATCCAAAATGAAACAAAAAATAATGCCAGAAGATAACACCCCCAGGTTGTAAGGCACTCAACAGGCTACTTGGGTATCAAAAAGGATAATTACAAGTACCACTGTGGCTAATGACATAATTGAAGTTGAGCCAAAAGGATATTCAGTGGTTGCCATGCTCAGAGGTGAAAGAAAGCTCTGAAGCTTCACAACACATATCATAAGAACATGGAATGTCAGCAACATCAATCAGGAGAAGCTAGACTCAGTAAAACAAGAAATCGGATGGATAAACATTGTAATACTTAGAATAAACAAGCTAAAGTGGACAAGAATGGGATATTTTGAGTTTGAGTTAGATAATTAAACAGTAAATCTAAGAAGAAATGAAGTGGCATTAATAGTGAGGAGAGATGTAGCAAAAGCAGTCGAAGGACATAGCACAAAGTCTGACTGAATAATATCACTAAGGCAACCCATCATTACAACCTTAATCCAGATTTATGGTCCAACTACAGAAGCAGAAGAGGAAAAAAACAAGAAATGGAATATATAAACATTGTAGTACTTGAGGTAAGTGAGCTAAAGTAGATAGGAATGGGACATTTTGAGTCAGATAATTACACAGTGTTTCAGTAAGGAAATGAAAATCTAAAATCTAAAAAAAAATAGGGTGTCATTAATAGTAAGAAGAAAAGAGGCAAAAGCAATCAAAGGATATAATGCAAAGAATACAATGCTGGAGTTCAGAAGCAAACTGACCACACACCAGAACAAGACTTCTTGTTAATCATGGGCAATTGGAATACAAAAGTAGGAAACAGAATAGAATCAAAGATTGGAGGAAAGGTTGGCCTAGGATCAAGAAATGAAGCAGTAGACTGATTGAATTTTTGAAAGCCAACAGTTTGAACATTCTTCAAGCAACCCAAAAGGTGACTGTGTACATGGACATCACTTGATGGCCAATACAGAAATCAAATACACAATATGATCAGAAGAGGAAAACGGAGAAGCTTCATTCACTGTACAAAAGCAAGGCCATGGGCAGACTGTGGCACAGACCATGAACCTGGAATATTGTGTCCAGTTCTGGGCACCACAGTTCACAAAGGATATTGACAAGGTAGAAAGTATCCAGAGGATGGCTACCAAAATGGTAGAAGGCCTGGAAAACATGCTTTATGAGGAGCAACTTATGGAACTCCATAGGTTTAGCCTGGAGAAGAGAAGGTGAAGATAGCTATGTTTAAATATTTGTAGGAGGATGAAGCAAGCCTCTGCTGCTCCAGAGAACAGGACATGGAGCAATAGATTCAAACTTCAGGAAAAGAGATTCAATCTAAACATTAGGAAGAACTTCCTGATGATAAGAGCAGTCCAACAGTGAAATACCCTGCCTCACAGCATGGTGGAATCTCCTTATTTAGAGGCTTTTAAACAGAGGCTGGATGGCCATCCATTGAGAATCCTTTGATGGTGAATTCTTGCATGGCAGGGGGTTGAACTTGATGGCCCTGAGGTCTCTTCCAGCTCAGTGATTCAATAATTCTATGATTCTATGCTGATATATAAAATTAGAGTAAAGCTAAAGAAGAACACTAAACCAACCACCATGCCAAAATACAACCTGAAAAAACATCCTCGTAAAATTTAAAGATAGCATGAAAAATAGATTTGCAATATTAAGCTTAATTGAGTAGGATCTAGAAGAACTCTGGAATGACACCAGAGAGGAATTAAAAGACACTATCTGCAGCCAAAAAGAAAAAAGAAGTCTCAATGAATGACAGATGAAACTTTCAAGCCTTTAACAATAGACAAGAAGCAAAAATAAAAGGTGACAGAAATAGGGTCACAACCCTGAATGCAATTGTTTAGCTACTTGTTCACAGGGACAAAGAGAACTACTCTAATATTCAACACAGAGAAATAGAAAATAACCAAGAAGAAGAAGAAGAAGAAGAAGAAGAAGAAGAAGAAGAAGAAGAAGAAGAAGAAGAAGAAGAAGAAGGAAGGAGGAGGAGGAGGAGGAGGAGGAGGAGGAGGAGGAGAGGAGGAGGGAACTCTTCCATAAGATCTGAGAAATCAGATGGAATTTTAAACCAAGAGTGGGGATGCTGTACAACCAACATGAGAAGACCTTATGGGACCAAGTACAAATAAAAATCTGATGGAAACAGTATATGGAAGAACTACATAAAAGAAATGGTATATTCACAGATTCATTCAAGAAGAACCATTTGAAGATGAACCTCTAATTTTAGAAAGTGAAATAGAAACTGCATTCAGATCACTTGGGAAAAATAGATCACTAGGAACAGATGGCATACAAAGAGAGCTTCTTTAAGCTACAGAATCTAGAATAGACAGAATCTACTCTACTTCTAATTAAAATTTGTTGACAAATATGGAAAGCAAAGGAATGGAACACAGACAGGAAACACACAATATACACTTCAATTCCCAAAAAGAGGACAACCAGGGATAGCAGTAAGTAAAGGGCCATTACATTAATCTCCCACGCAAGTAAAGTGATGCTCCAAATCCTACAACAAAGACTTTTACTATACGTGGAGTGAGAAATGCTGGATGATCAAGCTAGGTTGAGGAATTAAAGAGGCACTAGGGATCATATTGCAAATGTACATTGGATAATGGAGCACCTCAAAGAATTTCAGAAGAAAATCAGCCTGTGCTTCATAGATTACAGCAATGTGTTTGTAGATCTTGAAAAACTGTGCGTCACTCTTTAAAAAAATGGGTGTGCCAGAACATTTGGTTGTCTTGATGCATAACCTGTACTCAGGACAGGACGCTACTGTAAGGACAAAACATGGAGAAATGAATTGGTTTCCAATTGGCAAGGAGATCAGGCAAGGCATCATTATACCGCTCTATCTATTTAATGTGTACACTGACCATATCAGGATTAGACTCTGACAAAGGAGATGCAAAAACTGGAGGAAGGAAAATCAACAATTTAAGATATGCAGATGACACCATACTAGCAGAAAACAGCAAAGACTTGGAACAACTACTGAAGAAAGTCAAGACAGAACGGGCACAGGCAAGTTTACAGTTGAACACTAAGAAAACAAAAATAATGAATTATGGAAATATAAAGTAGGCAATGAAAACATTGAAATAGATACTGAAGATTTTCCATAGTTTGCTTCAGTCATTAATCAGAATGGAGACTGCAGTCAAAAATTCAGAAGACTAAGACTAGAAGACTAAGAGTAGGACTAGGAAGGGCAACTAAGAATGAAGAACAAAGATCCTGAAGTATAAAGATATATCATAGAATACTAAATACTTGTCCATGCTATGATATTTCCAATTTTTATGTATGATTGTGACAGCTAGACAGTGAAGAAAGTTGATAGAAAGAAAATCAACTCATTTGAAATGTGGTATTGCAGAAAAGTTCCATAGAAACCATGGACTGCCAGAAAGACAAATAAATGGGTCCTTGAGCATCAAGGCTGAACTCTCCCTGGAAGCTAAGATGACTAAAATGAGACTGTCATAGTTTGAATATATCATAAGAACATAAGAACAACAACAATAGAAAGAGATACAGATATATCAAGTGCAGGAAAGGCTAGCTATGCACATGTGTTCAGTTCCAAATAATACCTTCTTATTCACCTGTAGATTTCCCCAGGTAGAGGGTAAAACTCTGCAATTTGTATGCAGGGAAAGAGGTGGCATTTTAAGTTCACGGAAGATTCTCCTAAAGGTTTCAAAGTCACTAAAGGAAAAACAGTTTTCAAAGGATTCCAGTTGTACAGTTGGAATTCATTAGCAAATGTGATACTTTTTCCCAGAAGCTCTCTTTAGAGCAAAAGTCAACACAAACTATTGCTCCCAGGCTCTCTGAGGAAATCAAAATATCAGTCACCAACTTCAGTGACCAGAGCAGGGCATTATGAATCCTCTCATCACAATTTCAGCTTTTCATGGTAGTCATATTGTTCCCTGCTTCATTTGGTTGTGCTATTTTTAGCGCAATGCTGTGTATGTTTTCACTGTTTAGTAAAAATAGTACCTAGAAATACATAAAATTAATGATGACCTGACTGTCAATGTTGAGTGCCCCTCATCTTAAAAACATTTCCAGGCGCCTGGGTTCCATGTGCATATATATTACATTTTATACCATGCTTTTCATCTCAAGAATGTGCCTCACCCCAGGCCGGATTCACTCAAAGGAAACACTTCATTTTGAGGACATGTCAGTTGTACCTTCCATGACTCACACTGCAACCTACATAGGCTTTTTCAGAAGTAAGCACTATTTTCTAAGCACTTATGGGATGTCAGTCTGCTGTCTGGAAGTAAAATGAGACTATTCTGTGTGCCCTACCCAGAGAATTTTTGATATATGGCAGAATACACACACACACCACACAACACTTGGACAAAAAGGCTCCTTGAACTCAGTGATATTTCCACGTAAACATGTGTGGGATGTTTCTGTGTTATTCAGCAATCAGTTTTCTTTTCTCTTATTTATTTCCAAATCTTTGTTATCACTCACAACTTTGTAGTCACTTAGAGAGTCTCAATTTCCTTTGGTGAGATTATTATTCCCTCACCGACTAAACCTATTCCTCCAGAAATCTGATGAAATACGGTGATGGTTCAGAAGAATGAAGAAAGACTTGTAGAATGTTGATATGAATAACAAGGCTTTTCCTGATATTTTGTTTTAAAATTGCAAGTGGTCTGTAGAGCAGATTATCTGCAGTGCTGAGACATGTGATATGTTGCACCATATGTGACATGAGTTGTATTGCTGTGTTTTCACATTATTGCAATAATAATGGTTCTATAATGCAAATACAAAACTCAAATACATTCTTCTTAAAAAGGGAGCAAATATTCTCAGTCCTTTCCAGTCCTCAAATTGTGGAAAATATTATTTTAGAAGGAGGAGAAAAATGTTTAAGTCAAGGTGTTAACATATCTGCTGTCCAAAAATCACTTTTAAAAATCATTTAAGAGGGAGATGTTTAAGGAAGACTATGAACAGTATTAAAGCATTGCATTTCCTGATCTTGGTGTCCTTTTCTAACTTCTTTTTGTGTGAATGAGTGTGTTATGTCTGCTTGATACTACGGAGGACAAATGGAAACAAAATAATTTTCTTGGTTTAATAATATTGATGATTTCTTCTGTCGTTATGTGTGTGCATGTCAGGGAGCCAGTCTGCTCCTCAGACTGGCAAAACCAAAAAGTTTCAGGTGTTTCTTACAGTCAGAAACTACTTGTAGCTTGATGTATTAAAAAAAAAGAGTACAATTTGTAATTATCTTCTTAATGAACTGTACTTTGAATTACAACACATGATAAGTTATATATAATATATTTTATGTCCTAAAGCAGTGGTTCTCAACCTGTGGGTCCCCAGATGTTCGTGGACTTCAGCTCCCAGAAGCCCCAACCACTATGGTCAATGCTCAGGGCTTCTGGGACCTGAAGTCCACAAACATCTGGGGACCCACAGGTTGAGAACCACTGTCCTAAAGTAACAAAGTGACTTTTAATCTATAAAGAATATTGCATTTTTCAATTTTTCAAAGAATGTTCATCCATCCCCACCCCCACCCTCCAAAAGAAAACAACCAGAGAGGGAATTTTTTTTTCCTCATGACTTAAAATTTCTGGCAGTTTTCCATCTGTACACACAGGCATTAAAAGTACAATTCTTCAGTCTCCCAAATTTCTAGCACTGCAGAGAATGAGACCCTGCAAATTATCCACAATTAAAGCTCTTATATATTTGCTGCTTTCACATTTCCCTCGGGACTTGGCCTGCCTCTTTTCTTTGGATGCCTAAACTGTATTTCTGAATGCTCAACTAATTTTTTACATTACTGCAACGCTAAAAAATTGGAGACTGAAGGATAGTTTCATTGGAGTGCAGAATTCTTATCATGGGGCAACACCCTCATTTTGCCCTGTCTATAACTCCACCCCATGATTGCATCCTGACTTCCTGGTACCAAAATTCACAGTCATTGGGCGATCTTAGTGGAGATGAGAAATATCTATGATTTCTCCTTCTATCTCTGTCCTCCTGAGAAGCATCGTTGGGGGAATCTCCTGGAACAGAGTTGGAAGGGGGTGCTCATGGCCGGGGAAAGAATAGATGAAAATCATCTCTCTGCTTCTTTCAGCAGAGATCCTCTGTTAGATGTGTTTTTTCCCCTAAAACAGAAAAAGCTTTCCATTCATGGAAGGATCACTCTGGATTCAATCCAGAGTAATTTAAAATGGCTTGACCTTGGCTCCCAAAGTAAAATGAAAAATACAGTCCAGTCTGAAGAGTCTTTCAGATATTTTTATATGATAGTCATGTTTGAACTATAAGAAACCATCAGGGGCAGGAAAGGATTCTCTGGTTCAGATTTAGCTCAAAGATGCTAAGAGGCAAAGCAGATGTTAAAGACAAATGCATCTAATGAAGCCCCAGTGGTGTTTTACTCATGCAAAGCAGATAAGCCCAAACACTGGAAAGCAGTTGTATTCTGTGCTGCTCATGGGTATTATTATTATTATTATTATTATTATTATTATTATTATTATTATTATGTTATTTATTATTTATTATTGATGTAATCTCTTTATCACAATAAGTTTGGGGCTTTTCTCACCAAATAATGGCATATACATTTGAGGAACTAACTAAATTAAAAAAAACATTCTTTTGGAAAAGAACTGTTACTAAGAATGTGGGACACTGCTAATTGGAAATCGTGACTTATTTGAAAAGATGAAAAACTGGGAAGAGAAGCCTGGTGCACTATATGGTTCAAGGGGACAGCTGTGATCCTCCAGAATAATCATGTTAGACAAGACCTCATTTTTCTTTAAGTAAGTTACAAGAAAATATAATAGTTTAATTCTGCATAGTTGTAAAAGGGATTAGTCTGAACCAATACAATTTAAACCGGCCAAGATTCCACGTCAATGGAAAATAACTCTGGATTGTATACACAGTTACTCCTCTGTATCCATGGATTCTGTGTCTAAGGATTCAACCAACCATGGCTTGAAAATAATCAAAAGAAGAAGAAGAAGAAGAAGAAGAAGAAGAAGAAGTCAAAAAGTAAACTTTGATTTTGCCATTTTATATAAGGATGCCATTTTACGACACCATTGTACATAATGGGACTTGAGCATCCATGATTTTTGGTACCCATGAATTTTGGCATACATTGGAGTCCTGGAACCAAACCCTTGTGGATATCATGGGCCAACTGTAGGTTGGTTTTTTTCTTGGTTGTGGTGAATTCATTTAAACTTTCTTAAACTTTCCCCTAGATCTTGTTCACTTTCTCAAAGATAACACAGGTACTGTTTTATTGCTCAGTGATATACTTCCCTTTCTATACCTGCAGCTTTGTTTCTGTCAGAATTTTAACGTAATATATTTTAACAATAGCTTCCAGTTACACTGATTCATTCTGGCATTGGAGCAATGGCAAATGGGTATGATAGGTTGATTTTGAATAACAAAGCAATCACCTTGTGAAAAACAAACGAAGAAAAAGAGCTACCTATTTCAGCTGACAGAATGCATGCTTCTATGTTTGTTTCTTGATGAGGCAACTAAAAAAGGAACACAAAACAGCATTTTATTCAGCTATGGGCAAAGCATGGTTTAGTAGTCTGAATGTTTCACTAGGACCCTGGGAGACCAGAGTTTGAATCTTTGCTCAGCCAGAGAAACTCACTTTGTGACCTGGTGCAAGTCACACTCTTTCAGCCTCAGCGGAAACAAACCTGCTATGAACAGATCTTGCTAAGAAAACCCTGTGAAAGGATCACTGCAAGTTGCAATTGATTTGAAGGTACGTCCCTCCCTCCACATTCATTAGAGTTAGGGGCACAGGACCTCTGTGAAAGTGGAAAAACTGTGAATAATTCTAGCCCCTCCAAAGCACATTTAACAAACAAAAATGTATGATCACCATATTCAACCCATCATAGATTCCTTTGAGCCATCAGGGTTCCTTCCTAAGGCAGAAGTGGGTGGCTGGTGGGACTTACTGCCACCTCCACTGCTGCCCCACACCATTTTTAATATGGACTTACAAGCCTCGTTCACAGTTTCTCGGTCTCACAAGGCTTGCAGTTTCTATTAAAAATGGCATAGGGAGGTAGCAGAGGTGACAGCAAATAATCCGTGAATAATCAAATCCACAAAAAGTAAAACCCGCAAATGTGGCGAGCTGACTGTACACAAAAACTACAATAGGAAATGCTTATATGTGCTACAGAAACCCATTTGTAAATGACCCAATTTGCTCATTTATTTTGGGTAGGTCAGTAAGGGAATGGGGGAAGCTTCAAGAAAAGAAAGATGGTAAATAGAGGTGTGAAAGGGAAATGAAAAAGCAGTAGAACAGTGGCCCCATTCACACTACATAATTATAATGATATTGTTTCACTTTAACTGCCATGGCTGCATCCTGTGGTTTGTAGTCTGGCCAGAGGTACCAGAGGAGCTCTCTGGCTGAGAATACTAAGGTCCCTTTCCCTAAACTGCAGGTCCTAGAATCCCATAGGATGGAACCATGACAAGTTAAAGTGGAATCATACCACTATAACTGTGTAGTGTGAAAGGACCCACCTATTTGATTTCTTCCTGTCACACACCTATCAGAGTCCTGGGCCCTCTGTCTCTTGTAAAGGAATTAGCAGCTTCTTCCATTATGATGCACAGAATTGGAGGGCAGGGAAAAGCCAAAGAGCAATGCAGAGGCTTGGGTGTTTTGAGGTATATAGAACCAAAATGATGGGAGAGGCCACTCTTAGGCAGAAGCAATCACCATACTGGTAAACATTACCATGCCCTCCAACTGTCCCAATTTATCAGGGACAGCCCTGATTAATCCTCTGTCATCCCACTTTTTTCAGCTGCCCCAGTTTTTCTCTACTCCTCCCAATTTTCCTCTTTGCCCTCTGTTTACTTCAGTTAATGCAATCTGACTTCAAAGTGCATGTCCCCACTGGATTTACAGGGTTGCACAGTGGCTCCCGCCTCAGTTGCCAGGAACCTTGGAGTCCTGCTGGATGACCACCTATCTCTACACCCCTTTATCAGTGCTAAAGCAAAGGCATGCAACTTCCATCTTTTGAACATCCGCAGGATCCGGAGGTTCCTGACTGTAAAGACTGCCCATTTGCTTGTGCAGGCCTTGTTATCTCACGCCTGGATTATTGTAACAGCTTACTGACAGGGTTACCTTCCTGCTCCCTTCTTTCGTTGGTTTTAATTCAGAACAATGCTGTCCGGGTTGTTTTAAATCTTCCCAAATATTCACGTGTTTCATCTCCCTGTAGATCCCTTCACTGGCTATCAGTTCAGGCCAGGGCCTGTTTCAAACTTTTGGTTCTGGTATTTAAAGCTTTGCATTTTAACCTCTCTCAGTACCTTGCAGCTTGTGATATGTTCCATCCAGGAGTTTGAGATCTGCAGACAAATAATAATAATAATAATAATAATAATAATAATAATAATAATTAATAATCTATCCCGCCTCTTCACATGGATCGAGGCGGCGAACAACATGAAATACATTATACATTAAAAGACATTAAAAGACATTAAAAACATACCCAATCCTCCCCACCCACCAACCCTTAAAACACACAGCAATTAACAGTCCATCAATTACTATTAGCAAAGCAGCAAGACAATTGATGGGAGGCGATGGAAATGCTAGTCTTGGAAGGCCTGTCGGAAGAGATCAGTCTTGACTGCTTTTTTAAAGCTGTCAAGACTGGTAATATGCCGGGTCTCCTCCAGCGTGCCATTCCATAACTTGGGAGCGATAGAAGAAAAGGTCCTCTGGGTAACTGCAGCCAACCTAGTTCTGACTGGCTGCAGTAAATTCCTCCCAGAGGACCTTAATGTGCGGGGTGGATTATATGGGAGAAGGCGATCCTGCAGGTAGGCTGGCCCCAAGCCATGAAGGGCTTTAAAGTTAATAACCAACACCTTGTACTGTGCCCGGAAACTAATAGGCAGCCAATGAAGGGACTTTAAAATTGGTGTTATATGGTCAGTTTTAAGTCTACCGGTGACCAACCTGGCTGCCATATTCTGAATTAATTGAAGTTTCTGGACTAAGCACATGGGTAGCCCTATGTAGAGCGCATTGCAGAAGTCAAGCCATGAAGTTACCAGCACGTGCACCACTGTTTTTAGGTGTATCACAACAATTAACACACATTTTATTCATCATGACTGCTTATTAGATAACAAGAGAAGAATGTTGCATGAAAACTCCTGCAACAACAATGATTTGTGACACTGAACAGAGAAGATCTATAGTAGCTGGCCAAACATAAAAGACACCTGGCTTAACCTATGAAGAAGGGCAGAAATAAAGAACTCGAATAGTCTCAGTCTAGTAAAATAGTTGTAACACTGAATGTTCTACCTGAGTCACATTTTCATGGAACCACCTAGCAATAAAGGAATAGGAGTACTAGTCATGTACAGGCACCATAAAAGTAACAGCTGGATTATGTCTTTCAAGTTCCATCAACGTGCACTGCTCTGTCAAGGCTGAGAGCCTTTCAAAATTTGGCTCCACATTTGTGGAATGATCTTCCTTTGGACCTCCAGCTGGAGGAGGATCTCAACTGTTTTCAAAAAACATAAAAACTTCCTTTTTGATTCTCCATCTTAAGTCATTGGGATGGTTTAAGGTGCTGAGATGGGTAGCAACTATTAGAGTGTTGGGGATTCCATGGCATGTATTGTTGTGCTTTTTTGTTTTAATGTCCTTGTTCCTGATTGTATCTGTCATTATTCTGCCTTTTGGTATAAAGGGCATTATAAATAAACTTTGTTGTTGTTGTTGTTGTTGTTGTTATTCAGAGAATGGCCCAATGCTACTTCAGTTACCTCTAGTTGTAAGATATTTACACTGTTACAGTGCTATTCTTCCACTTTAATTATCATGGCAACATTATGTGGAATCCTGGGATTTTGCAGTTTAAGGAGGGTCATTGAGAATTCTCAGGCGGAGAATTCTAGTGCCTCACTAGAATTCCACAGAATGCTGCCATGCCGGTTAAAGTGGTATAATAGTGCTATAACAGTGTGGTGTGATAGGACTCAGAGAGAAATTCCACCATCCTTTTGACAGAAGTCATTCTTAAGCTGCTTCCAGAGTTAAAGAGCAGACTATCTTTGAATCTATTTGGCATCTGGATCATTTATTAATTAAGTTTGGTAGCTCATTTTTTTCCTTGAACTTTTTTTTCCTTTGAAAAAGTCCATAGACTAAGAAGCAAGACTGGAAAAGGCTAAATTTTACTTGATTTTTTTATTTTATGCTCTGTCTGAAGACAGCAATTTTCCATGAAAATCAGAAAGGGTTTTGTTTTTATGCCCATATTTAATGAACCAATAAGATTAAGTACAAGTTGTAAAGTTGAAGGCTTTCATGGCCGGAATCCATAGGTTGTCATGGGTTTTCCAGGCTTTGTGGCTGTGTTCTGTTAGTATTTTCTCCTGACGTTTCGCCTGCATCTGTGGCTGGCATCTTCAGAGGATTAGATCCTCTGAAGATGCCAGCCACAGATGCAGGCGAAACGTCAGGAGAAAATACTAATAGAACACAGCCTCAAAGCCCAGAAAACCCACAACAACCTTAAGTGCAAATTGTTCTGATTATCTGTACCAAAACACAAATGGTAAAACTATCAGAACTACTCACGATACACTGAAAGAATATGCAAGGGAGCTACATGCTGCCCTGTCCCCTGATGTCAATCCATCTGACTGTCATATCTTCGGAACGTGTTGGGGTGATATCCATGTACTTTAAGCAAGACATGTATCATCACAGGCAGATGTGAGTACTGAAGGAATAGCACAGCTTATGTACTAGATTTCACTGTACAAATGCACTCTTGGCCACAGCTGAAACCAGGACATTCAAGTTCAGATCTGAGTTCAGGCTGCAAACCTGAGGTGTCAGGAGAAATGTAACTCCATCCAGCACAGGAAAAATTGGAATTATATAATGAGTATGATCGATTTTAGTCATAGAAAAGATTAAAAAAGAGTAATGTAATGGCGCTGGAATATTAGATAATGGGTATCTTGAATTGTTAAACCTAAACATCAAATTTGAGGATTATAAAAAAAAAAATCTGAAGCTGTGATGAAAGGAATTAGGCATGAGACTGGAGACAATATTAGAATAATAGATGAAGGATGTTTTAAATTGTTTATACTAATGCTTAAACAGCACATTTCAGGATTAAAGGAGTTGAGTTTGGAAGAACAGAAGATTGCCTTTTGTTTATAAACATAACTAATTATTATTATTAGTTATTACTAATGAGTAGATTTTGGAGCAAACTTTTTATTAACTTTGTGTAGGACAATTATTTCAGGTAGCAAGTTATCTTTCACATGTGCATAAATAAATTGATAGACTATACCAAGAAGTGTTTTTTGTTTAAGGTTCAAAAAAAATAAAAAATAGAGGAGGCTCAATTAGAATTAAGTTGTAGCAGCTGGGGAAAAGATTGGAAATCACTTTTACTTTTCCCTCTATTCTTCCTTCCTTCCTTCTCTTTATCTTTCACTCTTTTTTATTCTTTCTTTTTTCTTTCTTTCCACTTCATTTTTATGTGTAGATTTCTTTTTCTTTATATATTTTTATTCTGTATTACATAAATAATAAAAACATTCTATTAAAAAAAGAGCCAGGGATACACATAGATCCAAGACTATTGCAACCACTCACTGCAGATCACTATCCAGGTTTGATATTGCACCAGAAATTTCTTTCAGATAAATGATACAGAAGTCTAAGCTAAATTTGTAATTGTATGAGATTATATATGTGTGTTTAGTTCTATGTATCATTACACAAAACCTGAAAAAAATATTTAAAAGAAGAAAACAGTAAGTCAAACATTTATTTTATATAAAGAAGACAGCCAAAATGTCCTAGCTTTCCATTTCATTATTTTTAATTAATGATTAAGGTGAGTAGTGCAGGCAGTTATCTCTAATCCTCAGTTTGGCCATCCTTAATGGTATTTGTATTACCGTAGCGGAAGATGTCTTCCACAGATATGCTGTAACATGGTTTAACTGGAATTTTAAGAACGAGCTAATCTAAGAATGGATTGGTAGAGATATGGGAAAGTACTTGCAAGGCAAACAGATGGGACATTTCATAGATTTTGACTGATACCTTTGAACTGCTCAGCCAGCCCATGTCCTCTTCTAGTCTTGCTCTGGCATCACATTTCTAGGGCTAGATTGTCTGTTTTCCTAATCTAAGGAGGGAGAGAAATTTACCAAATCATTTGAAGTCTGCTTGCTTTGAAACCTCAGCTGCTTGTTCTGTTTTTTGTTTTTCCTAATTGGGGTTGGGAGAGTTCAGAGTACAGCTGCAGGGCTGACGAGCTCTAGGATGAAGTAGAAGCTGGAATCTATGTACAAAGCTTGGACAGAAAGCTCAAAAATATGACTCCATCAGAGGATCAGCTTCTTCTAAGGCATCCCTAAAGGTCCCTTCTTATTTGCTCAGGGTAATGCGGTTATTGCACAATTGCTCAAGAGGAACAATACCATTTCTGTTTCAATATAGTTACTTTAATTAATTTTTTGAGTGTTGGGATGATTAATGTAAAATTCCAACTTTTGCAAGCCTGACATTTTCAACAATTGCAACATGTTGCTCTGCGTTATCATCAAGTTCCCATTTTCTTGGCCTGTAAAAGAGCCTGCAGTGTTGTGTTGCTAGGAGTCTTTGGTTAAGGCCCATGGTAACTCTCTGAACAACTGGGAGACTGTGCCTCTAAGTCATTTCCGACGTATGGTAACCCTAATGTGAACCTATCAAAGGGTTTTCTTGGCAAGATTTGTTTAGAGGGCAGGTTGCCCTTTCCTCCCTGAGAGAGTGTGACTTGCCTAAAGTTGTCAAGTGGGTTTGAATCCTGGTCTCCACAGAGTCATAGATCAAGCGCTCAAACCACTACACCACACTGGATACGACATCAGAGTTTGGAAAAGTTACTGTTCTGAAGTCATAACTCCCAAAACTTCCCAAAAGTAATATTTCCAGTATATATGCTTGATATATATGTCATGTTGCTCATGTGTTTAAATGATGAGATTAACATAATGATATTCCCATTTATCTGCATTGCTTCAGTGACATTAGAGAATCTGACAAATTAATGATTTTACACTTACCGAACTCCTATTTTTTTCTGATTTTTCCCCCTGTGGCTTCTACAAGTAGTAGAATGATTACTGCTACTTTTCCATTTGCCCCACAAAGATAGAATATGTCAGGGCCCCAGGTGTGGCCGCGCCGGCGGGCGCCGCGGAGGCCGATGCCGGTCTTACCTCCGAGGAGGAGGACGCGGATCCAGGCCCGTCGGGGGCCGCGATCGGCGGCAGCGGCCCCGCGGCCGTCGCGGAGGGCTCCGCTGCGGGGGGGGCCCACTGGGACGCCGCGGCAGACGACGATCCCGGCGAGGGCCCGTCCCGCCAGACGGAGGCTGCTGCTGACGTCGCGGGAGGGCCCGCCGCTGCGGAGGCTGCCGGCCCGGCTCCCGGGCCGCAGGGCATGGTGGACGCGGCGCCGCGGGAGGAGGCGGGTCCCGGGCCCGATCCTGGAGCTCCGCCTACTCGCAAGGAGGCCTCGGCCGAGGCAACCGCCCCGCCGCCGACGTTCCTGCAGCGGCGGCGAGCCAAGGAGGCCAGCTGCCGCTCCCGGCGTCTCCAGGAGAAACACCTGGAGGCGGGGAGCTCCCAGCTGTAGCTCAGCTGTGAGCCCAGCCACGCGCTCCGCCCGGATTGGCTGCGGACCGAGCTGCAGGCCTTTTTAGGCAGGCACGGGGATGGGCAAGGCACGGAGCAACAACCGTCGGCTACCCGTGCGTCTGTCGCCCGTGCCTTGACCCCGTCCGGTCCGTGCCTGTGTGCTGCTGTTTGGTTTCCCCGCGACTCTTCCCTGCGTTCTGGTGCTGCAACCGCTTTGTGTTTGGGGTGAGGCAACCCGTCGTTCTTTTCTGTTATGTGCCTGCTGTTAAGGCGATCCTTAGTTCCTGGCCGCTTGCCCGTGGCCGCCCACCCGGAGGACTGCTTGGGACGCGGCTGCCGGCTGCCTTGGCCCGGCCCCTGCTTGACCTCAGCCCGCGCTGACAGAATATGGATATTTTTTCTTTTTCCCCCTTGCCTAGACTTTGGTAGTCCATCAGAAGTGATCACCATACAGAATGTGGTTATGCTGGTATTGAGACCAAAATTAGTTCAAACCCAAGCATTCAGGAAATCTGTTTCTCTGTCCTTCTACACCTTTCCATGGTTCCATTGGCAGTGCTTACAATATTGTGAAAGCAGAGCAAAGAGAATACATGAAAATCCGAACAATACAACTCAACATGTTGCAGAAGAGCAGAATAATATAAGAAAGGGATTGAAATATCTTGGCGACTTGAGTGTCGCAGCACTCAACATATCAGCTCAGAATGATTTACTGTTACTTCCCACATTAACACCTGCAGCAGCTTTATCTGGTTACTAGAATATTCTAGAGTTACATATTTTGAAAAGCTAAAAAAAAAGACACGTTTACCACCTGACTACTTCAAGCTTATGATGACTCTTACTTTAAATACCCCTACTGTATAAGCTGTGAGAAGCTGCTGGGTTGGCCTGGTGGTTAAGAAAGTAATCTTCATAATCCATTTTGAGAGCCAGCATGGTTTGATGGTTCAAGAGTTGGACTACGACCCTGGAGAACAAGGTTTGATTCCCCGCTCAGCTGTGGAAACCCACTATTTCACCTTGAGTGTATCACACACTCTGAGCCCCTGGAAACCCTTTGGACATTTCCACACTAGATTATTATAGCGCTATGATTCCACTTTCAACATCCTACGGAATCCTGGGGTTTGCAGTTGCGGGAGGGGCCAATGGGCCCCCCCCTAAACTGCAAACCCTAGGATTCCATAGGATGTTGAAAGTGGAATCATAGTGCTGTAACAGTCTAGTGCGGAAATGGCTTTTGATAGGTATGCCTTAGGGTCACCATCAGTCAGAAATGACTTGAAGGCACACAATAGGAATGCAACTGCTACTAGAAATATCACTAATCATTTAAATAATAACAATTTAATTGGTTGTTAGCAATATATAATAATGCTACCAATTGATCTGGTTACCTCAGCAATATCACAACACAACCTGGGACTAGAGGCCCATTTCTCATGCCTGCTTATCAGCTACTCCGACACTACAAGTTCCTACATCAATCCTCCAAGGCAGGGTGGAAGCAGCAAAAGGGGCACCCCAAAAAAGGGCTATTGGGTGGTGACAGGAATAAAGGAGGGAGGGTCTCCAGAAGGGAAAAAGGGGGAGGAGGAGATGAGTGTCTGGGTATTGAAGGAGAGGGAAGAAGCCTACGACCACTCCATACCACAGAGTACCTCCAGAACTGCTGTTACTTCATTTTATCTTTTCCCCTCCTGCCTCTCTCTTTGAGTGCCATCAGAGCAGAGTGATGAAATTAAATTCATAAGTAATAATCTTTGCCATCCCTCATGATAGGATACTCTCTACAAGACACTTTGTTTGGTTCCATGGATTCACAATAATTAGACTTACAAAGTCTGCCCACCTCTGAGTTTCAGAAGTAGGGGCAGCTGGTAAGAAAACCTGAGCATTTTAATTCCAGACAGAAATTTTATGCTCTGATAAAAAAGGCACATCTAGGAAAAGGAGGAAACATATGGAACCCTACAATATTCTAACAAAAATAAATACATACTGCCATGTAGTTGAGGAGGCAAATAGTTATAAAGGATTCCCCCCGCCCTTTTTGCTTTACTGAAATGCCACTATCCGCATGAATGTCTCTCATTTGTCCTCAGTAGCAATGGTGACTTGTGGTTTCCATATCAGTGGAGCAATGAATTTACACTCAACCCCCAACCGCCACAGGTTTAAAGCAATGAAGCCATAAGCTGTCACAGCTCAACAGTAAAGAGTTAATACATTTGTTGATGTGTGTCTTCAAGTAGTTTCTGACATACGGCGACCTTAAGGTGAACTTATCACATGGGCCATTTCCACACTAGCCTGTTATAGCACTATGATTCCACTTTCAATATCCTATGGAATCCTGGGGTCTGCAGTTTGCATCCCCTCCCGTAACTGCAAACCCCAGGATTCCATGGGATGTTGAAAGTGGAATCATAGTGCTATAACAGGCTAGTGCAGAAATGGCCAGGGTTTTCTGGGCCTGAGAGTGTGACGTGCCCAAGGTCACTCAGTGGGTTTCCATGGTTGAGTGGGGAATCAAGCTCCAGGATCATTCAATGCTCAGAGAACTATACCATGCTGACTCTCAGTCAGTGCATTCTGAGAGAGATTTTACTTTGGTTATCAGAAAGTAAAGTGTCAAGAGAATAAAAGCTGTTATCTGAAGTGCAATAACTTGGAAATGTACCACGAAAATACAGAGCTTTTACTGCTGAGGCATGAAAGGGGGAAGTCCGCATACAATTACTGCCATCTGATACTGCATTGATTTTCATGGGTCTGTCCTAAGGAATCCTAAGGATCTGTAGTTCTGTGAGGGAGTTGGAATTCTCCAGCACTCTCCCATGAAGTTGAACTTTTAAAACTCTCTGGCTGAAAATTTCAAGTCCTTGCCCAAACTACAAGTCCCAGGATTCCGTAGCCAGAGCCATGTACATTAAAGTGGTGTCAACTGTGTAGTGTGGGTACGACTAAAATGATATTGAAGAAACAGAAAGAGACAGAGAAATATATATATGTTTGAGAATCACATGAGTTAAATTTGAAAATAATGATCATTCTTCAAAGAGCAACAGAGATTCTGTCAGGCAAGTGCAGTCCTGTCATGCCAAAGGCTGAAGTGATCTGGGGAGGCAAGCAAGGACTTTGCCTCTCAAATAAAAATTCAGCCCCTCAATGAAATTTTCTTTCACTCCCCAAATTCCAAGCATTGTAAGGAATGATATAGCAAAAGTCACTCACACCTAGAACTCTTCTGTTTACTATGCTGATATTCTCTTGGTTCATTTGCCTGTTCCCCCTCCCCACACCCCTTTTTGGGATGCTTAAATTCTATTTCTATAATACTCAATGAAATGTTACTGCAGTGTTGGAAATTTAGAGAGTGAAGGAAAATTGGAATGAGGGGAACAATTTTTATTGGGAGCAATGCTTTATAATAATTAGGCATATGTTAATAAATTGCCCTAATTCAACCCAAGCCCAGTGTGCGGTCTCTTCATTTTGTGGATTGGGCAACAATGGCTGTTTCTGCCTCCGTAGCTATAACCCTCAATCTTCTTTGTGTAGCACAATGGGGAGGAAGGTGAAACAGCTAGGAATTAGTACTGGAATAGTCTGAGAAGATATTACAAAAACCAAACACATGTGCCCAGTTGTAGGATGGAGGCATTTCTGCTCTGCTTTTGGCACCAAAGATATGTTGGGCCCGTCCCGCTGCTAGGCTGGGGACCAGCACTTTTTGGATGTAATACGAGCCACAGTATAATCCTGGATACAGTGTAAGCTTTTCTTTGTGTTTTTAAGAGCTACAAGATGTTAAAGGAAGGGAGGCAGCAACCTTTTTATTAAAAAAAGGAAAGACTTGATGTCCACAAGGTGGTCATGGGGGAAGACTGGTGGGCAAAGAAGGTGCTAACATCAATTTTAGTGAAGATGAGCCCTGCACTATTTTAGTTTTTTTCCTCCTCATTTCACTTTTTTCCAGGGTATGAGCATCTCACAGATGTTAAACTACATCTGTTTACAGCATTTTCCAGCAAGTCCTCTGAGTTTTCCCCTGGTAGATCCTAAAAGGCTTATGCCTGCTGGCAAAACACTGTGGTTATTTTTTATTAAAATAATTAGTCATGGTGCCTGGGAAAATTAATGAAAAGCTTGAGCTGAAGATCTCTGCTAATGAGCTGTGGATCTTTTTTCCTGTCACCGTCACAATGTTGTAAGTTGCTTTAACTTTCAGATTTAAAGGCTGGAGCCCACCACTCCCCTAGGTGAAATGAAAATTCTTTTTTTACCACTGAGTCTTTACTTAGCCATTTTCTTTATGAGAATTTTAAGGGTTTTTTTTTGTTTTTTTTTATTAAAAGTTTTGAAGAATGAGATGTTAATAGCATGACTGTCTAGATCAGAATTCTGGTAAATTTAATGAGACTTGGGGCTCTTTCACACTACACACTTACAGCCCTATGATTCCACTTTAACTGCCATGACAACATCCTATGAAATTCTGGGATATGTAATATAGAAAAGAGTATTTAGAATTTCCAGCCAGGGAAATTTCCTGCCAGTGCTTCTCTAAACTACTAACACAGAGATCCTACGGGATACAGCCATGAAAGTTAGAGTGGAATTGTAGTGCTACAATTGTGTTGTGTGAAAGGACGCACAGCCCCAAAGAAATGTGCTCTAACTCTCTAATCTTACATTCTTGAGAGAAAATTCTGATAAAACAAACCAAAACTCAAGTAAATATGTTTAATCGATTATTTGCTACAATTATTCCCCAAAGAAGGCTTGTCCTAGATGTTGGAATTTCAAGATGAAGTGGAAATGATCTTCCAGTTCCAAAGGTAGTGGGACAGACCCAGTGAGGAATCACAGTGTCACCTAACAGATTTCTTTTCTTTTTCCCCAAAAAGCTACCCCTTCCACAAAAAATGGTATTTGTAGTGCTCCAGATGGTGATGGACCACAACTTCCAGCAGCTCCAACCAGCATAGATAATGGTTAGGAATGTGGACAGTTGCAGTTCAAAAGCATCAGGAAGGCTACACAATTCCCATTCTCATTTGTGTGCTTCAGAGGCAGCTCACCCAGGAACATCCCAGCTGATCATTCTCTTTGCTGAGAGACCAGTGCCTCAGATGCAGCGTCACAGTGGGAAAAAGAAAAGAAAGGGAATCAATCTCATCTGCAATCACAGATCAGCTGTTACGAATATGACTTTAAACAATATGCCCAGCTCACACGGTACATGCATGTAGATGTGTTTACATGAACATACAGTAAATTCAAGAGGTGTCTGCATCCACTTGGAGTTTTAACTCAAAAAGACATGGGAAGCAGAATGAAGTCTACTGAATGGCAGCCCTGCGCTTCGTTATCCATTTGCTGATAGCCTCCTGGTTACACTACTGTAATGTACTATATGTCAAGGTGCCCTTGGAGACCATTCAGAACCTGCTAAATTATTAATTGTATCTGGGCATTGCAATTATAGGCCAAGATCCTACATCATCATGAGGACAAAGCTCCATTGTTATAATTACATCTGATGATGCCATCCCCCTTAAGACCCCCACCTTTTAGTCTTTGCCCCAACCAAAGGGTTTCTAAGGTCCTGCAGATTAGAGCACTAGGAAATGACATCTGCCGTGATCTCCCAGTCACAGGGCACATCAAGAACAGACGCCAGGAGAGACCTTCAGGCCCAGCTGTAACTGCTTCTCTCAACTTGTCCCATGAGCAGGAGAGTACCGCAGACATCATTTCCGAAATCCCCAATCTGCAGAAACCTTTTGGCTGCAGTGCTGTCAGACTAAAGAGGTGGGGAGGGGGTTTGGAGGGTGTGTAACATTCAGTCATTAATAACCATAAACATGAATCCTCAGCAGTGATGAGACTGTAAATCCATGTTGCAATCTCATAAATACTGAACAGCCATATTTCTTCTGTGCTATGACTACTGCATGAGCTTCCACATCATTTCTCAACCCAGTTCAAGTTAGGTTTTGTCCTTTAAAAGCTTTTGTGGCTTGGAACCACAGATGTATAGTTGGAGATTGAGAACTGTGATGTTCGTTGGAGAGTTTTAGAGATGCGGGGAGGAACACTATTCATTTTGTACCTGGTTTCCCACCTCTTAGACATGAGATTCATTCACTCTGTCATATAGATTTTTAGGACATCTACCTCTATCATATCTGATAGCAATGTTTGGGTCTTCAAAATGAAGATACAATTAGATTTCTAATTACAGGGACAGTTGCATGATACTGCAACTTTTCATTTCAGCTAAGATCTTCAAATGTGCTACTTGAAAGTTTTCCTTAAGCTTTCTGATGATAGGGATTGGGAAGTGGGTGGAACACATTGGGAAAATAATGACCCAGGGCAAGCCTCAGTGGCAAGGAGGGATATTTCTTTTATTTAAACTGTAAATCCAAAACCTCCATTATTAAGACCACATTCTTTGTTGGCTCGATGTCGCTCTGCTGAATCATAGAGCTCCTGCTTTAAGATGTAATAAACTTTAAGTACTGCTATTATTCTAAGGCTTGATTAATCCCAGACAACCCAGTATGAGCATGAGTGAGAGAGAGTGTGTGTGTGTGTGTGTGTGTGTGTGTGTGTGTGTGTGTGTACAAAGCATCACTAAATGGTAAGCCTCAAGTATGTAGGAGTGAAGATCCTGTGTATTTATAAATGCTGTTCCTCAGCCACTCATCATCCCTGAGCATTGGCCATTTTGGCAGGGGCTCACAGGACCTGCAGTTCAACATCACCTGGAGGGCCACAGGTTTCCTACCCTTGACTTAGTAGCAGGAAAAAAAAACACTAGCTGATGCTAAGTGCAAGGATATTTATACTGTATAGTATAAATATATTGGGGAGAGCCAGCGTGATGTAGTGGTCTGAGCAGTGGACTACGACTCCAGAGACCAGAGTTTGAATGCCTGCTCGGCCATGGAAACCCACTGGGTGACCTTGGGCAAGTCATGGACTCTCAAGCTCAGTGGAAGGAAACGGCAAACCCCCTCTTAATAAATCTTGCCAAGAAAACCCCATGGTTGGGTTGCCTTAGGGTCTCCATAAAGCAGAAATGATTTGAAGGCACACAACAACATAGCTAGGTGGGGCTTATTTGTTTGTCCATTCATAGAAAACAGTGGAACTATAAAAATATCTATCTCATTTAGGTCTATGTCACTTGTGACTGCGTGTCAACTGTTGGAAGAAGAAATTATTCACTGTACTGGTTTCCCTCACTCAAAATAAGAATGACAGTGCTGATACTGCCTCCTTGCTTAATATGCACTAGGAGATATACTATTTAGTGGTTTCTGAGGAAGAATTAGGAGCCAAAGTTATTACTCCTAGGGATATTTTGATGACCCCTTCTTGAAGTGTAAGAACAACTATCACTCAGATCTTGGTTGAAGTATTTCTTCAGTGAAATCACTGCTCTGACATAAGCGCCATCTCTCAAGCATCTTTCTTTTGATCACCAGCATGAGAAGATGTGAGTGGTTTACTGATTTGTATACCAACTAGTTACCACCTTCCTGGAACGTATATTTCAGTGGATCTTAGATAACAGAGTGCATGTAAGATAGGAAAATGAACTTCCAGCTTTGCTGAACTACTCAAGTCCCAATGATTAAGTACTTTTACAGGTTGGTATTCACACATGCTGTAAAGGAAATTGGCATTCATAGCATTTGATTTTTCTGGTGTGTAACTCAGTGTTAAGCAATTGTCAGGACTGAATAAAGAGAAACAGAACAGTTTCCAGTTCGCAAGCAGGGGCGGGGCAAACAAGGCTGCATTTTTTCACCCTATCTGTTCAATGCATATGCAGAACATATCATATGGAAAGCTGGATTCAACTTGGATGAAGGAGGCATAAAAATTGGGAGAAGGAACATCAATAATTTAAGATACACAGGTAACACTATACTACGAGCAGAAAAGATCAAAGACTTGGAACGATTACCAAGGAAAGTCCATGAAGAAGGTGCAAAAGCAGGATTACAGTTTAACACTAAGAAAATAAAATTAATGACCAGTGATGACTTCATAACCTCAAAGTGGGTCACAAATACAGTGAAACCAAGACCTTCTGTACCTTGGCTCATTCATAAATCAAAATTGAGACTGGAGTTAAGCAATCAGAAGATTAGGACTTAGAAATGCAGCTATGAAGGAGTTAGATAGGGTCCTTGAATTAAAAAAAAAGATTTATCATTGAATACCAAACTTGGGATCAGCCGTCCTATAGTATTTCCAATTTCTATGCATGGATGTGAAAGCTGAATGGTAAAGACAGTTGATAGGAAGAAAATCGGTTCATTCGAAATGTAGTGCTGGAGAAGAATTCTGTGGATATTGTGGACTGCCAAAAAGACAAATAAATGGGTAAGAAAGGAAATCAAGCCTGAATTCTCCTTAGAAGCCAAAATGAGATATTATTGTACTTTACTGTACTTTGGCCACATCACGAGCTGACATTTTAGAGAAGATGATAATGCTTGGTAAAGTGGAGAACTATTAAGAAAAGGGGAAGACTATACTACAGGCTGGATAGATTCAATCAAGGAAGCCACAGCTCTGAGTCTGCAGGACCTGAGCAGGACTGCTGATGACAAGGTGTCCAGGAGGTCCCTCATTGATAGGGTTGCCATAGTTTGAAGCCAACAACAACAGTTCACACACAGAGAGAGACTAGTACACATATCATTTTTTTGCTCATTTTGGCAGTGAGATGATAACGGCACAGGAAGTTAATATATAGAGAGAGCTTTTTCGACTCTGAGAAGGTGGACCAGAGTTGGTAGCCACTCTTATTTTTTTCCTTTTTCCTTTTCCTGTCATATGGCATCAGTCTTGATTTCGGCGCCATCTTTATCCGTTTTTCATGGTCCGTTTTTCTTTTCCCTTTCAACAGGCCTCTTAAAGTGGAGAAACTCTTCATTGGAATACCAACCTGATCCTCACATTGATGCAGAATGAGCAATAGTTCAAAAATATTTTCAGCTGAGTTGATGTGGAAGTGGATAGTTTATTCCCCTTCCCAATCCACCTTTATTAGCACTTCTTTAACAAGAGGAGCTATGCCTGTTGACTGATTGAACTTAGTTATCAATATATAAGTACAAAAAGAAATATCAGCCTTATGAACTATTAATTATATTCTTAAAAAGAAAAAAAGTGCACAGTGCCATACTTCCCCCGATAACGCATGCCACATTCCTTATGGACATAAAGAATCTGTATTTTTTTACCCAAACACAAAATATGCACTTAGAACAGGCCCTGACCATCTAAGAGCTTTTTGGAACTTCATCTCAGAACCTCTCAGCCAGCATTACCATAGTGAACTGTCCTCTAAAAAGAAATAAAAACAACCAACTTTTCTGAGCTCTGGCCTATACTTCACAGAAAGAGAGGGTTCAGTTCAAGGTGCAGCGTTGCCAGTGGGTGATCCTACACCACTGGGAATAAAGAACCATATCAATCAGCCCAGTCATGTGAACATTTCTGAGTGAATGGGAAAGACCCTACATAATTGGTACTTGTCACATGGGTGTTTGGTTGATAGGCACTCCCTGGCAGTGCCCAATAGAGAGGCAGACACTATATGTGTATGTTAAAAAAAATGCACTTTCCTAAAGAAGTGTCACCATCAGAAGAAGTATGTACTTTGCTGACTTTGTGGTTACACTTAATGCATACTTTCTCACCTGACACATTGTAACACTTGTAGGATCTGTTTTGCCGGAAGCAGTAAGTCTCTTTGAGTGATTAATGTAAGTAGGTAAAGAATCCAAGCTATGCACAGATGCGTACGTACTTGACACGTTATTGATCATTGTGGTGAAGTTTTGAAGTCAGTTCTGATATATTGTCCTGATATGTTTGCTTGTCTATGTTAACTTGTTTTTTATGAATTGTTTTTTTTAAAAAAGACGAAGCGTTGTATTAAAGATTATACGACTCAAAGCATGTTGGTAACAGTTTTGCATTCCTTATAGTTAAGATATTTAACTATGAGCTTGCTTGAATTGATGGAGTATTTTTCTGCCCATTGAAAGCTTTTTAGCCTCTCTTTAGTGCAGGGCTTTCCAAACTTTTATGGTGACACACTTTCTAGACATGCATCATTTTGCGACACAGTAAGTCAGTAAGTAATTCAGTAAGTGGAGGTAGCCCCTCCACCCGAGCCTGGCCCACCATGGCAGTGGCAGAGACAGCCCTCCATTCATTACATTCATGTGGCACACCTACACACTGCAGCTGACACACTAACGTGTTGCGGCACACAGTTTGGAAAGCTCTGCTTTAGTGATTAAAGATAGCAGGGATGGCTATTGTGTGGTCCTCTTCATGTGATTGGTCTGCAGCTCCCATGATCTCTCATCATTGGCTATGCTAGTTAGGGATGCTGGGTCTTGCAGTCCAACCACATCTAGATGGCTGCATCATTCCCTCGCTTACAGTGAGAAATGTGCTTGAAAATCAGATGGGGCCCAATTACAGGAATGTGCATTTTTAAAACTTTGGACACATGATCTTTTTAAAAATCTGATAACCTCTGTCTGTTAATCTGGTACACACAGACTACTGTTGAATATGATCTCTTCCCAATTCTTAAAAGGAAAATCAAATTGAGGCTTCACAGTAGGATAATCTCTGTTATAGACTGTGGCAGTCATTTAAGATCTATCTGTTCCCAGGACTCAATTAAAAATCTACCTTAGAAACTCTAGAAGAGAAGTCAACTATCTCCTTTCCATATTCTAAATGCAGGGTGAGAGTTCCCTGCAAAACATTATTTATTGGACTTTCTGACCCTCAGAATCAATGTTTGACTTCAAACTCTGTGATGATTTTAAGAGAAAATAATTTTATACCCAACCTTAAGCCACCTTAGATATATTTATTTTCCTTATGTGATTCTTGTAGGAACATTGGCTTCTAATCCAATTTAGTGTAGATAAACAGATACCTTCAAATCATGGCCAGCATCAGAAGCGGTCATCAGTGGGTATAGATTAAGGCTCATCTCATCCTGCTCACCCAGTGCTTTAACTATCCAGTATGTGGGATCCTTCCATCAGGCTACTTATTTAAATAACTTGACTGTGCCAAACTATCACATAGCTATCACATATTATTCACTAAGGCAGATGCAATGTTTTTTGCTTAGAATTACTTTTTGGCAGATATGCTGGGTTGCCCACTTCCACAAGGCTTTGTCCTTGCAGGTCACAAGATGTTGAATCAATGTCGCATATTTTGCTATCTTGTATTTTCTATAGTCAGAGTCGCCATCATTTGATCTCTTCCTTATTGAGCTGTATGCCAGGCCATTCGGAAAAATTCTGTGTAAAAATCCTGTTGGAGGACCTATGTCTGAATGTAACCCTATCAGTTGCTAAATTTCTGTCATCAGCTATTAAGATCAGAGAGAGAGAAGTATCAAAGCTCTGTCAGATTACTGGCAATGTACTTTTAAGATCAATCCAATTCTATTGTTTTAATGAGATGGAATTAATGAATGCCTATTTATAGTTTATCTAATAATCCATATTGTCTATGATTTTAACTTACATCATGTATTTTTATACTGTTTCATGAATTTATGTCCTATTTTATTCTTTTATATCCTGTTCATAGTCTATCTTATTTACATATTTATATCCTATTTCTAGTAGGTGTACTTTTTCTATATTGTACAATTCAGTGGTTCACTATGTTGGGTCTATAGACTGTAAAATAAAGTTTGATTTAAGGGCTATATACCAGCAGGGATCCACAGTACATTCCTTGTGCCCTGTTGCTGATCCCTCTTGCTGCTGCCGCTGTGTGTTCACCTGCCCTCTCTGGCTAAGTAAGGAATGAGAGAACCAGCATATCGATTGGCCCCAGAGGGAAGTAAGCAGGCAGTAGAAACAGTGGCAAGGAAAAGTGGGCACAAGCAGGGACATGATCCAGTCTGGCTGTAGCCTGGCCCCAAACCTGCAAGCAGCACTGTACCAATGATTTATTAAGACATTGTGAAATGGCTTCCAGGAAGACAAAAGAAAGGATATGGGAAATGTGTATATGGAGCATCCCCATTCATCTTCTCACATGAAGGACTGACTTTCCACTACATACTTTTGTCAACTGTACTTAGTTGCCTTTTAAACTAATAGTTTCCATTTTCATGAAATATCTGAGTCTGACATTCTGATGATTTTTCATGTTTGAGAAAGGTGTTACAGGCACTCTTTTTGGAACTGTTTATTACAAAACAGATGTTTAAGTGTTGGAAATTTCAATATCTACTGGAATATCTAGAATAATACCATCAGATGCATTGACTCATAGTCAGAAGTGTTGATTCATAATCTTCTTTCCAAACTTTTTGAGACTTGCTAATATTTACAACTGCTGCAACTGGATGATTAAATTATACTACTGAGTCTGGATATAATTAAAACCAAAGTACTTACTAAAAGGATTGTTCATGATCTTGTCTCCTTAAGCCTTCATTTTGTCTAAGTTCATTGGAGAAAGCTCATTTGTAATGTTTGCCACCAAAGTTTGCTGGACAACACTGTATAATATCTTATTTAAGCAAATAAACAAGTATCATCAAGGCACCCAATGTTTTTACAACATTAAAAAAAAAAGCAGAAGAGGGGTTCTCAAGGAGCCCACAATCTAAATTTGGACTTTCGAGGGGCAGAGATTGAAAAGAAAGGGCAAAGAGAGGAAAGGCTGACTAACCAGGATTGACATGGGAATCATTGGCTTCTCCAGATATTGCCGGACTGCCAGTCACAGCTACTCTAGCCAGTGTAAGCCAATGGAGACGAATGCTGGGAGCTGCAGTACAACATCTGGAGGGCTTCATGATTCCCACTCTTTGTATAGAAAGTAGAAAAATCACAGCAAAGGTCCTGCAATGCAACAACAGCTTTGAAAGCATCAGGATTTTTCCATTTTCTGTACACTTTCTTCTTCCACCAAGTAGGTTCATTTATGGCCTTCCAGTTAAGGCCACCTAGAAAGTCAAGCAGCTCTGTTTCTTTCACAAACAACTCTATTCTTGTCTTCTTAGTTATGCCAGGCTGTATCTAGTGAGTGTTTATCCACTGCATATTCCTCCACTGGTGAAAGACCTTTCTGGATCAAAGAGCTTTGCATCTGCTGTGGCCCTACATCTAGAATCCCCAGAGATTCCAGCCCTAGGAGCTGCTCTAAGAAAGAGTGAAGGTCATGATTCAGTGGTCCCACTGAAGGAGGGCCCTCTGTCTTGGTTGCCAGCTTCCATCTGCTCCATCTCAGAGCTGCTGTACGATTTCAGCAAGTGGACCAAGTTGTATGTGTGCTGTGGAATATTTTCCCATCAGATCCACATGTTTTAGACGTTCTCTCCTTCCCACAAAGAATGCAGAGAATATAGAAAATGGAACTAGCTTTGTTAAGACAACTGCTTATTACAGTCTTGCATTTCTATCCCCACTTTCTTCTGGTAGGGGGCCTTACAACAAATTAAAACAGCCAAAATCTCATCATACAAAAAGTTGAAGGAACAAAAAATAAACAGCTCTATTAGGGGCACAAAGTTTAAGTTTAAAAATTGTTAAAACACAATAAAAAACAAAATTTGAGGATGCCTGAACCTGCCACCCTTGTGGATGCTGCTGCCTCTACAACTTGCTGCTCAGACTGGCGCCACCAGAGGTCATGGCCAAGTTATGGGGAAAGGGGAGGTAGAAAAAGGGGGTGGTCATCCTACATGAAGCTACATGGGATCTCATGTAGGGCAGAAGAGAGAAGGGGCAGACAGTCATTTTGATGTCACCCCCATCTGGTGTGATCCGCACTCCTGCACCACTACCACTCCAGTGATGCCACTGAGTTCCACAGCCTCCTAGTGGCTATAGAGGAGGCTTTCTCTCACACCCTTACCAAACATGCCTGTGATGCTGGTGGGAGT
Organism: Iguana delicatissima; assembly: GCA_948472985.1. NCBI lineage: Eukaryota > Metazoa > Chordata > Lepidosauria > Squamata > Iguanidae > Iguana > Iguana delicatissima. The sequence continues at coordinate 56,847 of CAOKZL010001788.1, forward strand.
GAAGCAAAGCCCTGTCCCCAGAGGGCACCACTTGGATGCAGTCCCTTGTCTTTTGATGAGAATTGTTTTAGCGGGCCGATTTCTGGGCTTTTTTAAAAAAGCAGCGTACAAACACTTGTATGAAATGACTTAGTAAGCATCATTGGTTGACGAAAATTCAGGCTTATTTATTTTCACACTTACCCAGTAGTGACATTACTGACTCTCTCAACTAGAAAGAAATGCGGGTTGTCAGGAGATGCTTAATTATTAAGCAGATATGCTATACCGCATCAAAACACGTTGTAACAGCAGTGGGATGGGGGAGGAATGTAAGTGTTCCCTTGTCCGTCCTTTGGGGTTTCATGCGTGTGTGACTTAATTAATGGTTTGGTTAGGTTAGACATTGTGGCATTTTTCTGGTTGTTGTAATTTTGATATGCCCATTGTTCTAAACAGAGATGCAGTGTGAAGTCTATTTTGGGGCATAAATTTAGTGAAATTTTAGGCATGGGGGGAGTATCAAGGATAAGAAAACGGAGGGGTTGCAAAGTTGGAGAGGAATAGGGCATCAGTGGGAATGAATGCGGTGGCAGGCATGTAGGCTTTGCTCTGGCTGCAAGTGAAGATGGGACAGTTTAGAGTTATCTGCAATTGCTTAAGAAGTGTTGGGGTCAAGCCTTTTCACTTCCCTGATTTTTACAAATGACTGGTTTTTAAAATACCCAATTTTCTGAGTGTACACGGTAACTGTGTTCTAAGTTTTCCTGTCTAATGGTACTGTAGCTTCCCCACCAAAAGCATTGCCAATTAAATGGGCTGAACAAGTAATGGAAGAACAGGTGCTCTTCAGCTGTGCAGGCGTATCAAGTTCAAAAAGGCAACAATGCCTGTCTCTTGCTAATGAAGGAATTAATACCTCTCATATATATACCAAATTGTTGTTGTAACATTGATGACTTTTGGGAGACAAAAGTTTAGTGTGTCTTTCTTAAATAATTAAGTACACCAAGGTCTCTTCCCTTATCCACCTGGCTAAATCCCAAGCAGCCTGGATAGACATTCATGGATTATTGATGCTTAGTAAATCTCTTATTATGTTTCTAAGCTCATTGTTACCTTTTTAGAAATCTGCAAACTAATAATAGTGGGACAGAAGAAAAACAGGCATTGAAGAGGCCTCCAAGTACATTTAATCAGGGATTTTTTCTTAAAAACAGAAAATCTTAAAGCTATCAGAATTTAATTTTTATGAAAGTGTTCCTGTGTCATCATGAACATCAAATAGCACTGTGATTTTAAGTATACAGCTCAGAAGAGAAATGTGTGGCCCAGTAGATGATCTTGAACTACAGCTCCCAAATGTCCTAGTCAGCCTAGACAATACTCAGGAATGCTGGGAGTTGAAGCTCAACAACATCTGGAGGGCCACAATCTTCCCATCTCTGATATACAGTAAGTAACACATGAAGACAAAATTACAGGAGATGTTGCAGCAGATTCTTTTCGGGGCACTGAGAGTCTTTCTTCTTTAAATGTAAAGTAGAGATAGATAGCAGTGAACTGAACAAAAGAGCAAAGACCTAGAGAACAATCCACGACACTTTTAAACTGCCTGAGCTTCAATGTCCAAAATCTCTTCAGATCTGAAACTACGTTTAGTTCAGCAAACCCCCCTGCTGTTTCAAGATTATTGGATGTCATTACAACTTTTACAACTTTATAGAAATAAATTTTCTTCTTCAGCTACAAATTGGCAACGTAATACACATTATGCTTCCTCACAGCATATAATGTAGGTGCATGAGTGCTTACACCCTTCTGGTTGGTGGTATAGCAATGCATTAATTTTGTTTTTCAAAAGCCTTGGTATTTGTAGATGTTCTTTTCACTCATATCCGCAAATGTGGAATTTAACTGATGGTCAGTTTGGTTGGATTCTGAATGTTTTTTTCTGTAGCTAAAGACTTTTTCTCCAAGGATAGAAAGATAAATGCTTACCTTTTGTTGTTCAGCGGTCAGAAGATCTTATTGCCTCAGCTATGCACTAACATGTATTTTATAGATGTCAGTTTCAACAAAACATATTTTTGGGATTATGGACATCTTAGATTAATGTGCATGCCTAATCCATGTTTGTAATCCATGTTCTTTTTCTGTCTTTCTCTCTTCTTTTTCTTTTCTTTGTAATTCTACTTTTTTAAAAAAACAAAAAAACAAAACAAAATCTTACAATCTTGCTCATTCTTCATTTTAGATCCTTGAAAAGGGAAGATTCATAACATTTCATTCTTGCCAGGGCCAGATAAGACAGTACAAGGAGTCTGCAATCATATTTCATCACTCTTATATAAGAAAGAAAGAGAGAAAGAAAGTCCAAGCTTAGAGGAGGGAGACAGAGTACAAGCCGGATTGGGACTCAGGTGTGTTCCCAATTATCCTTGAAGCTGCTGCTGGCCTAAATCCAATTGCTAGATTCAGCTGTGTTGATTTACCCTTCAGCAACATATTGAATGAGTCTGTTCTACTTTGGTGAAATAGTTGGTTTTAGGCCATTAACCCCAAGTAGCCTAGGGGGTGTGAGGTAGTCTGGCTAGGCTCCTACTATCATCTGAATCCTGACCAGGCCTCAACATGTTGATTTCTTTCTTTTTTTAAAAAAAAAAAAATACATGAGTGAAACATTAAGCAAGGGAAGTAGGGAGATTGCCCCAAGCACTCAACAGGACATTCAGGACATCAGAAGCCAAGAAATGGATTAATACCCTTTGGAATTTTCTGCCCATTTGGGGACTTTGTTTAGCTAAAATTAGGACTTCATTGCCTTGTAAGGGCATTGGAATAGATATGTATACTTTAAGGGGAAAAAAAATAGAAGAAAATCTAAGTTGGCCATGAAAATTTGATTTAGGAAGAGTCAATGGGATTGAGGCTTAAGTAGGAGCTGCTCCCTGAATTTTAACATTTAACATTATTACGGATTAAACAATGGAAATGAAAGAAGCTGCAATAAAGGATTGTCAGGATTTTAAAAAGTGATTTGCAACTGAAAGGGAGCTCCTTTGATTAGAAATTTGTACAGTTCAATAGGTACAATCCAGGAAAAGTCTAAACAAAGATGAAAGAAGATGATGATTCTAAAGGAATATGGAAAAGAGAAATGGAGAAGGTAATCTGGAGTTTTGCTGAGTGAGCAGGTAAGCACAAGGTTGCCCTTCTGAAAAAAAAGTTCTGAAAGGAGGGATAATCCAGTGGCAGAGGTGCAGCATGAGAACAGGATAGCCCAAATTGCTCTCGGACAGCTGCATTAACATGTAACAAAAAATCTGCTATTTTTGTTAGAATAATACAGTAAAGCATGGTTTATTTATTGGTATAACAGAAAGTTACTTACAACAATTCAGCGGTTTCAATAGAAATGGTACATCCTTTCTTGATGTGACTTTTGATTTTGAGAATTCACAGCTGCAGAGAGGGAAAAGAAAATAGTAACTCACATGCCCAGAACGCTCCTTAGCAACATTTTAAAGCAGATTTTTTTTTTTAAAAAAAAACCAATTTTGAAATAATCCTGTCTTGGTTATAATCTAGCAATGAAACTGAAATGCTGTCTCAATTAAAGCTGCCTTTCAAACAGATGAGTATTTTGTTATCAAAAAGAGCTGGGATTGAGTCTGTCAGTTTGAACCAGACACTGAAGGCTCTTGTGAGGTAATATTTTAATTATAGAAAGAAGATTTGGATTAGTATTGAAGCCAGAAAATATATGAAAGTTTCTGCAGAGACATATGAACATGTTCTGTATGATGAGAAAAAACTAAATATTGGAGAATCCTGAAAATAAATCAAAGCTTTGGGAAAAGGAGTATTTATAAACTCAACCTACTTTCTCCTGATCTCAGTTTTTAGCGACTTCTAATATTGACACTTTGAAAATTATAATACTGTATCTTCTAGGCAGCTTTGGAAGATTCCACAACTAATCTCTTCTCTACTATGTCTATGGTAATTTTAGTAAAGATAAAAGATGGAAGTTTTAAGGAGGCTGTCTTTAGAAATTATTGAAAATACTAGGGGCCGATCATATCATGTGTACAAAGGCAAATTATGTGTGGTCAGGAGTCTCCAGATTTCTTTTTTAAAGTTTATTCTAAGTGACATCAAACAATCCCTTCAACATCTTTTTCAGAAAGTAAGAAAGGGTATGATGGAAGATGCATCCACTTTGTGGTGACTTTTGAGTCACTAAAACCATACAAATGCAGCTTGGTTCCAACTACTAGCCAGGGCATCCATCGTGCCTTTGGAGTTAGTCTAGCCCTCAGTGGAGCCATCAGTCTTGGTAGATAGATGTATAACTACAGGGTTGCTTGACTTAAAGGAAGGAAATGAAACTACACATTTTAGATCCTGGGCAGTTTTTTAAAAAAGCATTAAATTAACATTTATCTTTCTCTATTCAAGATGTGAAGAAAGGTGAAACAGAGAGGATTCAGAGTTCCTTTCCAACCTGCCTGTTTACTCATTTTTGTTTCCTCCTCCTTACTCATTTTGAAAGCTAGATAAACAGGAACAAACCAGGATCCCTCAAGATTTTACACATTTCTCAAATTTTTAGTCAAAATTAATGTTGCAAGGGTGTGTAAACTGTGCATTTTTTTTCTTTTTTCCTAGAATATTTCTTTAGTACATTTTGCAAAGGAAACGCAAGCCAATGTTTGTTCCATGAACGATGAACTTTCTCAGGAATTTTCTTGCTGACCAGTGTTTGAGACACACAGGGAGAATCCTACATGGGAAGTGATGTTGTAATTGGTTTAGGAAATAAAAATAGTAAACAAAGGGGTAGCAGTCAACAGATTTCTATCCTGAAGGCTGAAGTTCAGCAAAATAAAATAGTTACATCTACAGCTATTAAAATGAAATCAACAAACATGCACATTCCAGGGATTTATCTGGAAATCAGTGCTTCTTGTGCTGTCTTGTGTGGGAGACCAGCGTTTCTTTCCCTGGTATACCAGGGACCAGTACCATTTCTCAGCTCTTTAGCTACAATTGTTTCTTTCTTTCCTGGAAACCCTTCAGGGTTCAGAAGCCCCTGGCTCACAAACTGGCACCAGTTCAGGGACCAACACTTTGACCATTCTGCACTAGGCAGTTATAGCACTATGATTCCACTTTCAACATCCTACAGAATCCTGGGGTTTGCAGTTTTGGGAGGGGCCTCTTGGCCTTTGATTCCGTAGGATGTTGAAAGTGGAATCATAGAGCTATAACACTCTAGTGCGGAAATGGCCTTTGAGTAGCACTGTTGTAAATCATTCTGTTTAGCCTTCCTTTAGTTTATCTTCAAGAGATATTTTCCAAGTGCAATTACTTTTATTTTACTTTTTGACTTGCCTTGGCTTGGCTTCAGGATTAAGCTCTTTGCTCCATATCTCCAGAGTAAAGTGACACAGTCTTGAAAGTGAGGGGTTTGAGGGGGACATACCTATCAGAGTGGTGTAGTGGTTTGATCATTGGACTACAGTCCTGGAGACCAGGATTCAGTTTCCCACTTGGTCATGGAAACCCAGTGAGTGATCCTGAGCATTTCACATACTCTCAGCCCCAGAAACCCCTGTGAAAGGTTTGCCTTAGGGTCACAATAAGTCAGAAACAACCTGAAAGCACACAACACACACACCTGTCCTGTTTGTATCCTCCAAAGGCTGGTGATTTCTGTGAAACCAGAAGAGATCTAGTCACCTTTGCTATTTGGTCCTTTTTCAGGTGTGTGTTTATAGGGGGCAAAACCATGATTAAATGGAAAATCATAGCTTCCCAAGAAGGGGCAGTGCATTTCTTGATTAAAAAAAAGTTTACCTGATGGAGTTTCTGTGTGTGTGTGGGGAGGGGTCAGATTCTATACAAAAGGCATCCTTGGTCTTCATGTGGTCTACAGAATGCACGATTTCCCACCCCTGCTCTAGAATAGCCTTCCCCATCCCATGTCCTTCAGAGGTATTGGACAAATCTCCTATCACTACAGCAAAGGCGTCATGTTGGAAAGGGCTGTTCTAGAAGCTCTAACTCCAAGATCATTTCTATGCTTTTATGCTTCAAAATAGTAGTACTATGATTCCACTTTAACTACCATGGCTTCATTCTATGAAATCCTGAGGTCTGTAGTTTGTGGAGACACCAGAGCTCTCTGGCTAAGAATTCTAAAAAGCACTCCCCAAATTATGGATTCTAAGATTCCAGAAGATAGAACCATGGCAGTTAAAGTGGAATCATAATGCTACAGTTTTGTAGTACATGCATTTCTGTGGTTGAGGCATACGCTCAGCCAGCGGCACAAAGTGGTTATAAGACTGTACCTTTGTTCCCAGATTTATCTATGAGATGTTGGAAGTTATAATTGCACTGGAGAGGACAACAGGAATGCATACTCTTTTCTTTTGTATAGCGTTCTGAAACCTAATATAACCAACAGTTTGATGTGAGTGCCACTCTATTGCTGGAATAGCTCTTCAGCCGCAAAGAGTAAAGTTTAATTGCTCAAAAAAACCAAAAATGAAATAACCCATGTGCACTCAAAGCTAATTTGTCTGATAGAAAAAAACTGTATGTGCAAGGGTCCTTTCAGCAAATACCCCTTTCAGATATTCAGGCTGCCATGCCACATGCTCTTAGATGAGAATAAATTCAAATTTCCAAGCAAACATAAATAGGACTATACAGTTGAAGCATTATTAGCATTCTGGAGGAGAACACTTGAACCACGAATACATTATGGAGGCTGATACTTTAGCTTGGCTTTATGTATTCCTAATAGCTTTTTGATACCTAGGAAAGAATTTAAAAAAATGTGGGGGGTGGAGTTTCCGATATACTAGGAACTTTATTCAATCCATCTGTTCTTTCTCTGTAGTGTACGAAGTAGTATAAAAATCTAGAAGTTCTTTTTGCTGCCTGGGAGAGAGAGGAAAGCAGAGTATGGCCATGTCCAAAACAGCAGTAAACATACAAGACAGCCTCCTTTGATTTTTTTGTTTTCCTTAAAATTTGGATATTTCAGAATTCTGAAACTCTGCTTGAAATCCAGTCTGTTTCCTATTTACCAGTAGCTGGAAGCCAGGAACTACTATTTGTTCTTTTTTCTGAATTATTGGTATGCTGTACACATCCCAAACATCATTAATGGTTTTTGCTGCATCTGTGATTAATTTGAGGCACAAATGAAGGGTATGCATCTCCCAACAAAAGGGATGTGGAAGTACCAGCTGCATTGCCTACCAACAGAACCTCACGAAGAGAAAGAGCAAACCTGGCAATAGAATCCAATCAGGAAGAGAGGTGTTTAATCTCCATTTCATTTGATTTTCTTATTTTCATTTTTTTGGGACATATTTGACAATGGGCCCACCTGTTGTAACTGTATTTATTTGGGCACACAGAAGAGTAACTTATTATTATTATTATTATTAGTCATCCAATATGCTTTTGTCACCAGCTAAGGTATGTCACTAGGGTCTTGTAAATGGATTTGTTTATCATACTGCACAAAGGATAGTGGCTGTGAATTTGTAGGAACGTGAGGAATTTGGTAAACCTGAGATTTGTGCTTTACAGGGCTGGCTCTGCCATTAGGCAGAGTGAGGCAACTGCCTCAAGTAGATTGCCATGAAAAGAAAGCAAAAGGCTGGTTAATTAACTTGTTATTGTTGCTTTTATTTTTTCCTGCCAGGATTCGGGAAGAGGTTCTTGTGGTATTTTCTTCCTCATGTAGCAAAATAACTTGAGCAGCTTGTGTACTATGTACCTTGAACTGGGTGATTTGGGAGGTGATTTGGTGTCCTGCCTCAGGCAGCTAAATGTATCAGGATGTCTCTGGTGCTTTAGGGCAGCAGCTGGGGAAAGGAGTGTTTTGGTGCTGCTTACCAGTTCTTGTAAAAACTTTGGAATGAAAGTTCTTCAGATGCTTCTGTTGTCCTATTTAAGATATTATTGCTTTGCATCTAGCCATGCACTGCTTCAGCTGTTTTATAATGCAAGAGTGCATACGACTAGTCAGATTTAAGTCCCACCATAAAGGGGCTTACTAGAAGGTACAGAGTGGAGCACTATAGTCTTTTAGCAGGGGCAGGCAACTCTGGTAGGTCTAGGGGCCAATTTTCTGTCCCAGGACTGTCTGAGGGCTGCACACGCTATCAAAAAGAGGTGGAGGATGTGAAAATATGCTTTTGAAAAAGCGACTTTTTTATATCAAAGAGTATAGCACACACTATAGTCCTAACTAATCTCTCATCCCATTTTTTTCAGCTGCTTTTGGAACGTCCCAAAGTCTCTCCTCTCCTTCTACTTTTCCCCTTTGTCCTTGGTTCATTTCAATTCCTGGAGACTGAGTTCAAAGTACAAAAGTAGTTGCATTCAATTAATTCATCCAGTAGAGAGGACAAGAGCAGGTGGCATCTTGCCCTTTTCAGTAGCTTCAGGCAAAAGCAAACTACTGCAACCCCTCCTAGATTGCATGTTCTTCCTTGTTAATTTCTTTTGCCATCTTGATCACACTCAGAAGTTGCTTGGCCACATATGTCCCAGTTGTCATTGTGAAATGTTGGACAGTATGGTAGAGGGGCAGCTTGTGACCTAATTAAAAGGTGAATGGTTGCTTCTGGAGGCCTTTATGAAAGCAGTTCACTCTTTTTTGCCTTAAAAGGGGCAGTCCAGAGAAGTATGGGGCTGTAAAAGCAACAGTGGGGAAGTTGTGGGGTGCACTTTAGCAGCCCCAGCCTTACAGACTTGTTCTTTGTGGAATACTCATTGCTTTACAGCAGAAGCTGCATGCAATTAGCATTTCTGGGCTTTGGAATAAATTCACAGAGAACCATTTCTGTCATCTGTCTCAACACACAGCTATTGAATTCCTGATTAAATGTTGGGAGCCTCACTGTGATCTTTGCAAATCTTTCAAGCTGAAGATTTTTGAAGCACCAACTGTAAGGAACAAAAGAGCTCAACGGCCCATCTGCCTTGTTCTCCTGACTTCCACAGTGGCTAAGGCAAACCACTAGTAAAAGGTGAAAGATGCCAGAGGGCCTTAAGATGCATGGAGGTCAGGTACCACATTCAGAATGAGTTTGTCACCTTAAGGTGGGAACTGTCCACTCAGGCTGCGGTGGCTCTACACGTATTCCTGCAACACCTACCAGCAACTAAAAGCCTATTTACATAATACAATTACAGCACTATGATTCCATTTTGACTGCCATGGGAACATCCTATGGAATCCTGGGATCTGCAGTCTATAGAGGAACGTTTAGTATTCTCAGCCAGGGACTCTAATGCTTCACTAGGCTGCATACCAGGAAACATAGCCATGGCAGTTAAAGTGGAATCAGAGTGCAACGATTGCATCATGTAAAGAGGCCTAATTCTTTCAGTCTGAAATCTTCTTTGTGACTCTGATGTTGGAATCCTGTTGATGCTTGCACTTTTTTCCCGGGTGCTACCTGCTGGCTCTGAGCAACGTATTCTCCCAACGTCTTGCTTATTTCGAAGCTGCTGTGCCCCTATCCTTTTTCCTCGTGCCACTACAGCCTGTGCCAGCATAGTGATGCTAGCACAAGATTCAGGTCATCCTTTCTACTGCAGACTATATGACTGGAACAACTGGCCATTTTTAAAAAACATTTTCTTTCTTTCTTCTTGCATGGCTTGCCTTCTTGTTTTCCCTAACACAGCACACATTCTCAGCCACAGAAAACCCTGTGATAGGTTCACCTTACTGCCATACGTCAAAAATCCCCCCTTCACATAATGGATTTTTTCCCTCCCATATCAAGAATCAGCACAGTTATATTGTTTAAAATGGATGCATAAATCGTCCTCTTTGAATAAGCCAAAAACTAAGATGTGGGTGTGAAATATATAGAATTTTTTTCTTTCTCTGTGAATTTTACTCTTCACTATTTTGAATGTTCATATTCAGAAATATCCTGGCTGTCTTTTACTTTTATTATGAGAAATGATGAATGAGGAAGGAACAAAGTTTTGTATAAAATGGAGGAAACTGCATACAATGCAGCCAAGTTTTAATACACAATAGCAATCCAAGGGCTGTCCCACGAGGCATTCACAGACAACAGAACTCTGTTTACCACAAATCTCTGTGCTCTCCCTCTTGGGTGGTTACTGCTAGACCCTCTGTTCTTCAGCCAGGTTTCACATCCTTTGTATCAAGTGACTTGTGCTGAAAAGCAAAACATGGATAAGTTCAGTGGGACTTGAGATCAAAGTCTCTAATGCAGGCATTTGGGTGGTCAGTTATAACAGAAAGGCTTGTATGAAGCATGGTGCTGGTGATGTCCAATGAATATATCTAATGAACGAATGCATTCAATACACCATCCACTCTATGTCAAACCATAAACATCAAACATTGAAGGGAGGCATAAAGCACAAAAGGGGTGCTGGAAATATATATGAACGCAAGCCAAAAAAGCGGCAGTGTTTGGAGCCATAAAAAGAATATCCACAAATGAAAAGCAGGCTGAGCACAGATGGCTCTAAAAGGTGAAATGTTGTCTGTTTTGAACATTGACTTCAGATGTCTGTTTGATGATACGAGTTAAAGTCATGCACTTCACACCTGGGAAGAGCCTCTTCACATTTCTTTTTTGTGCCAACAATTTCAGGGAAGGTAAATCACAGGGAAGAACGATCTTATTATTCCTCTTTCTAGAAAGAGGAAGAGCCCTCAGCCATCCCTTTTGAATGCCCAGCCTTTGCTATTTGCTGCAAGAGGATCTTCATCTGAAAAGAGTACCATGAGCAGGGGAAGGAGAGATGGGAAGCTTAAGCCCATGGTTGCTATGGTAATATTAAATAAGGGTGTAGCTTTGGGGGGCACAAATTAGGTCATTGTACCCCAAATAAGAATTCTGCCCCTTCAGTGAATTTTTTCTTCAGTCCTCAAATGTCTAGTATTGCATTAACTTAAAACGTAAACTGAGCACTGAAATGGAGTTTAACCATCCAAATAAAAGGAGCAGGCAAAATTACCAAGGGAATGTGAACACGGCAAAGAGATAAGTGTGAAAAGTTTTCAATGTCTCACTTTTTCTGCAATCTTAAACATTTGGGGACTAAGGGAAAATTTCATGGGGAGGGATTCATATTTGAGAAGGCAGTGTCCTCATTTTATCCCCCTGCCCCCCACATAGGTACATCCAGTTCTGTTACTGGAGTTTTATTTTAGCCCTCTCTATATTCACATTCTGCTAGTTCTCTCTGGAAAGAAATGCCAATACAAAATTAACACACATACTGAGTATGTGTGCATGTGCCTTCAAGTCACCTGTTGACGTATGGTAACCCCATGAATTCCACAGGATTTTCTTAGACAAGGAATACTCAGAGGTGGTTTTGCCAGTTCTCTTCTCTGAAATACAGCTTATAGCATATGGTAGTGATTGGCAGTCTCCTGTCCAAATATTAATCAGGGCTGACCCTGTTAACTTCCAAGATCAGATGGACAGGCCTACAGGGAACTGAATAATTCTTCTGCACAAGAAATTGTAAATATAGCTGTAGTAAATGAACTACATATACGCACGTGTATATAAGTGTGTGTGTGTATGTGTATCTGTATGGTTACTCAGGAACAGTATGGGTTGCTCTTCTTTCATTTACTACAGCTTTGTAAAGTCAGCTTTGGTTCATGGTGACCCTACAAACAAGAGACCTTGTTTACACTGTAGTTCAGCAATATTTTACCAGTATGGGTCTTCCCTCAACTATGGTCTGTTTAATAATATATGGTCTGTGTCAGCATTCTGTGTGCAGTGCAGTGTGTAATTTGGAACATGATGGGAAAGGTATTAAGACCTATATTCACAAAAATATACTGATTTCCTTGATGCACATTTGTGTATTTTTCCTATGACTAATAGGCAGAGATGAGAATTCGGAGAATTCCCACTGCATGAAGCAATATCAAGACTACCCCACCCCAACTCTCCCCTCACATGCAATCCTGTCCTATGCCTGGTAAGACTGATAAGAAAATAAACTAATTGAAAACTATTGTGCCATGAAACTATGGAAGTCTACAAATGTTAGGAAATAATTAAATTGCAAAGAGTATTTTAAGGGTGCCTTTTTTTTTTAATGTGATGAAAATAACAAGAAAGCATATACCTCTCTTCAGCCCTTCTTGTGAAAAATGTGCTGTAGCTTGTAATTCGTGTCTGTTAAGCAAATGTTAGTCAAAAACAATCTCTAAATATCTCCAAGATGATTAAAGCCAGTGACGTTTGAAATGGTTTATTTTGGAAAAACCAACTGTTGTGCTATTTAAGGCAGAGGTGTTCCTAAGTGATAGGGAAATCTAACCAAGTGAATAAAACTTTGGTTTATTCAAAAGAAATTAACAGTTTTCGAATCCAGCACAACTAGAATTTGGTTTCATTCTGTTGCAGTCTTTGTGTAAACTGTATAATCCCACTCAGTAAGAAGTGGTGACAAGCAATTGCCTTTGGGTCTAATGCAGTGAAAGCTAAATGATTCACTGTTTTCTAGCTGACAAGTAAGACCAAGTGATGTACTATCTACCTGACATTTCTGAAGTGATTCTGAAGCTTTTTGTCATGACCACACTGAAGTCATTAGAATTATACAGGAGCTGCTAAACCTATCTCTTCAATCATATCATCCCCCCCCCCATATCTCAGGCTGCTACCTCTTGACCCCATGGACTGAGTGAAGATTTGGGGTTACCCAGGGAATGAGTCCTGAGTCAAGCTGAAGGAAAACTTGTTTATACTACTGGGAAATTCAGTGCTGTGTTGGTTCTAACTTGGGAGAAAAATAGTTGTCGCATGAACCCATTAGGAGACACGTTTGAATCAGCCTCATAAAAGTGAGGGGCAGTAGCTACACTGTCATTCCTAAATGCTGGGACTAATATTTCTAGACTCATGAAGATTTAAGCCAGTACTTGGACATACTAGGCAGAGATTCTGCAACACAGAGAATCTATGTAGATGCAGAGGAATAGGATTCTGTCTTAAACATGTCTTCTCTGAACCCAAAGATGAAATACTTGATTGTATCCCTGAATCTAGTGCTTACATATTAAGTGTGGAACCAGTTTTACACTCTTCTTGACCAATCAGGACATCTCATTTCACTGTATGAGTATTGGGGAGCAATCCCTTACAGGCCATCCAGTTTTCAAGTGCATAACCTAAAGCAGGAGTGGGAAATGTATGGTTCTCCATGTGTTGTTGAACTGCAACTCTGAACATTCCTCACCACTGGCTATGCTGGCTAGGAATGTGAGGAACTGCATTCATTGACCTCTGGAGTACCACAATTGCCACCTTAATATTTACATCCTTACTGAGCTTTAAACACTGAACTGACCTACTTTAATACATAGGAGTTCCATTGGCCATTTTGAAAGCAATTGCACATTTTGGGAGAAGCAGATGGTCCCTTCTCCCCTCCCTTTCTCTGGCATGGCTACAAGGAAGAAGTTGGAAACATCTACTTCCTATTTTTCACATACCACAGTTTATTATGTTTGGAAAGCAAACTGTGGTTAGTTTAAACTGTGGTATGTTGGAACAAGCCAACTGTGGCTTGTTCATTCTGCTTGTCATAACGTTTCCAGTTTCTTCCTCATAAGCACTCTAGTGGAGGAGATGGAAAAGAAAACACATGAAGCCAAGACTGCATGTTCTTATCCACACAATACTAAACCACAGTTTAGCATTATACTTGAAATGGGACAATTTCTGGTCTGCTACTTTGAGACTCTCACCAAGAGCTTTCTTGGGCCTTGCAAATCCTCCTACACCTATGGTTAAAGTACTTCATTCTTTGCTTCACTCACAGTGTGAGTTCATATATCTGAATTACACAGCTCAGAACAAATTGGTTATCATTAACAGTTACTAAGCTGTTGTAAAGAAGAAGGCTCTTGGCAGTTCTCAATAAATTAATAATCCTAACAGCAACTTTCATTTCTGTCCATGAGTCATATTCGAATCCCCATAAAATTAGGCTGCTTTTGATATAAGTCCATAAAGGACCACTCTGCTTGTTTTGATTGTTTTAAAATTATTTTTAAGGACTATGTTTATATTGTTTTTGAAAGTTGTAAAGGAGTATTTTAATTTGTTTTTAAAATTTCTATCCCTGTAAATGTTTTTACATGTTTTACATTGCAGAGTGGCAACATGTACATGCAATAGACAGACAGACAAATAAGCTTAACTTATTTGTAAAGGACAAGCTCATGATTTGAGTAAAGTTTCAGAATATTTCCTTTGCATTAATCTAGCACACCCATCACACCTTTTAAGGAAAACATTTTCAGGATGTGTTAACTTAGTTCTTATGTGCCTTCAAGCGATTTCTGACTTATGGCAATGCTAAAGTGACACTATCATGGGCTTTTCTTGGCAGAATTTGTTCAGAGGGGTTTGGCCTTGCCTTCCTCTGAGGCTGAGAGCATGTGACTTGCCCAATGTTACTCAATGGGTTTCCATGGCCATGTGGGGATCTGAGCCCTGGTCTCCCAGTTTTCTAGTCCAACATTCAAAGCAGTACACCACACTAGCTCTCAATAACTTGTGTATTTTACAAGTAATATGCTTTCACAAGGAAATGGCACCTTGTGAATGTTCCTGTTTTCAAAATGGCCATGCAACAAATGAACCATAGTCTTTCCTGAAGGTAGAAAAACAGCTGTGACTTTGATTTCCCTGAAAATGAAATGTCCTGTGAAACCATAATGCATATGAGGTTATTCTCCATTTCTGAGAATAATTTGTCTAAGATGCGTGATTTTACCAAACCATGCAACAGCACATAAAATGAAGCAGTGGCAGATTCAGTGGGAGACGAAAGGCAGCTTCAGTGGCACAGAATCTATGCTTTAGATGCTCCAAACTTTTTAAAATAACTAAATAAATAACAGCCACAACAACAATTGCCATAAGAAAAAGAAACATGACTTCTCATTTGAATTCAACATCCCTATTCATATTCTGCTTTTGATATTAGTCCATAATAATACTGATTTTATGTAGGTCACTATAATAGCTCAACTCTGCATTTCATTTGAAACATAAGTATTCTGATCCCATCCTTGTTCATTTATGCTGCAAGTGTCTGGATTAATTATGCCAAGTTTCCCTCTTCCGTGTCTATAAAGCAGACAGATGGGCAGAGGATATAGATCTACGTAAGTATTTAGCTACAGTGCTTTTTGACTTTTGCTCACATAAATGCTAAAGGCCACAAAGCTAACTAAAGTCTAAGGCATAAATAAAGCTTGGAAGATAGTAATTAAAGCAGATCCAAGAAAAGGAGGGATTATGAATGCCAGGGGACCCAAAGCAAGCATGATCACATTCATTTGGTTCTCATACAGAAGGTAACAGTCATTTAGAAAGGCAGTTACTATGGTAACTCCATAATTGCTGGGCCCATATGTTTTGTTCCTCAAGGGGGAAAAAGTTTTCTTTCCTAATAGAAAATGACAGTCATGTCATGAATACAGATGCTATTTTTAAGTCTTAAAAAAAGTAAATCATCTTCCTTTATTTTTTTTTCTTCCCTAAATGTCATCAGATGGGCAGTTAATTCTTTTGAAGTCAGATTTCCTTTGGTCCACTTTCCAAATAACAGAAGTGAGCGATGACAAAATATCCCACCCTTCACCAATCTCTCTTTTCTCTCCTCCTCCTTCCTCCTTTTTAGTTTTGTATTTGGAAGAATGCCATTTTCTTTTACATCCTGTCATTTTGTTGAATACGCTATATCTTTACCGGACACCTGTGTAAATATGTTTATATATTTATCCTTTGAGGCTAGGCTTGCAAAGCTTTGAAATTAGGTGGGTGCAATTCACATAGAAACAAGTCTTCACTCCTTTCAGCTTCCGAATAGCAAGATACTAATGTTCTAAAGTGGTCAAAGTTTGACCTGTTGGTTAGGACAGAATCGTGAATTACAGGAAAGGAAAAACACTTCTGATATATATTGAGTTTATGAGAAAGTTGTTCCTCACCCAGCTTCAAATCCCTCCCATCCCCTTCTTCTTTCCTCTCCTTCCCACTGCGACAAATTATTCTTGATAATTTTCCCAAGCTAGCACAAATATTAAATGTCAGAGAAGAACCCTGAAATCCCCCCTCTCATTCCCCATATAGAAATACACTATTGATTGGGGAACCAAAGGTATACTTAAACAGTTAAAACAGCAGTACATCTCCTGGGAAGAACACCTTTCTTCTGAAGTTTTACAGAAAATTTATGAAGTTTTGTTTGCTCTTCTTATAATTTGCCCTCTTTAAGCAAGCACTACAGACTGTAAGCTACTAGACTTCTGATAACAGCTTGGAAATAATATTCACAAAGTCATCAACACTGTTTAACTGTTAGATGATCTTACCCGTTTACCTATGGAAGAATGCTTATTCATGTGAATTCCAAATAAGTATCTTTTTGAACTTGTCATTTTATATTATGTTCATTTTATTTTAATATATATGCCTAGCTCATATTCATATTTGATTATTTCTTCCCTCTCTTCTCTTACTCTTCTTTCCTCCCCTTTCCTTTTTTTTTAAAAAAACCAAGATTGTAATTATTATTCAGCAAAGCAAACAGAATTAACTTCACCATTAGTAGCTCCAATGTGGAAAAAGCTTTTGATTCACTTGTGTGGTTATTTTTTGAAATTACTTGAGAAAATGACATTTGTTATAGTTTTCAAAAAAGCAGTTCTTTCTTTATACAGTTTTCTAGCTTTATAGATGTCTCCGAGTTGTGAAGGAAATAAATTAGACTTACACCTACTTTATCTTTTCTGTGCAGAGACACTGGACAATTTTTCACAATTTAATTTGTTCTTTTAGTTCAATCTTTCCATGGGCAATCATGCATTCCAGCAGTTTTACCATCTCATCAGTGTATTCGCAGATTTTTCTCTAAATCTGAAATCACATGTTATTCTTTTCCAAGAATTGGATCTCAAAGAGGACAAGGAGAAGATGAAGAAGAAGGGGTGGTGGTGGTACTGGTAGTCCCTGGATCAATTTTGGAGTTTTGAAAGTGGTAGCCATTAACATTTGGGCATAGGAAGAATTGCAGCAGATATCTTTAGTGAAGTGGATTACTAAATCCTCAAAATATTTATGAGAATGGCTGAGTTTAGACTGAAGATAACTGCACAAAAATAATGATTTATCCTTTTTTTCTGATCAGTCAGGAGACAGAAATAAATACAAGAAGCTTCAGCTTTCATATGAACTTATAAAGTTGCCTTGTACTGTGCTTGACCAATGGTTTTTTATGTCCCAGTATTATCTGCTTTGACTGGCTATAGCTCTTGAGCATCTCAGGGAGTGGTCTTTCTTTATTGTCTCCTACTTGACAGTTTCACTAGAGATACCAGGGATTGAAGACATACAAAGCATGTGTTGAACTGCCTAACTACACAGTTCCATTTGCTCCTCTCACAGATGTGGTCTCAGTTGAGGGTCCCTGGACAAGGTCCCCTCTGGGCTGCTCCAAGCCCTTTGGGCATCTTAGCACTTCCTACCAGCCAATTATCATTAATTAATTAGGAGGATAGAAGGAACAGGGACAGTTACCAACTTAACCATTAATGAAGAAAGGAATGAGGATGGATTTTGACTTCTCATATTGTGCCATTAACACAGATGCTTTAGAAAGAAGTACTCTATAAGATGTGGTACACTGCTTCTGGACCCCATGATATGTTGCCATCATGGCCAGATGTTTGAGTCAAGACAACAGCAACTGAATCTGAAATCTGCTATGAGTGAGTGCAAGGCAGTGCGTCTACACACCAGGCTCACCAGGTAGGTGATGCAAGAGGGGCTGAGGTAATGCTAATAATAACTACAGAAGCACTGCCTTTCAGGTTCTACACAAATTCAAACAGCAGTATAAAATCTCCATGGACACACCAATTTCCAGGGCATTTGTGAGCAAATGAGTTTAATGTGCTGAAAAATTCAATATGCACTATTGCACAAACACCCAAGTAGTTGAATGGTTTACAGTGGCTCTTGTCAAAATGTCTACTACTTTTGGAATCAGACTGATTTCTAGTGTTAAATTTTGAACAAGTATAATTCAATATTGGAATTGTACATTTCTTTGATGTGTGTCTTGGGAAGCCTCTAGTATGTGGCCTTTCCCCAAAGGCTTCCACAGATGGCTGTCTGTTTCACGCTGGACTGGCTGACAGCCTAACCATATAAAGGAAACAGTTCGACATTTTATCTTTAAAGGTTCCCAAATGCAGATTCCATTACTAATGAAGCCATAAATGCTAGAATTTCTGCTGTTTCACATGGGGCATATAGACATTACTGAGTTATACAAGTGAAACCTTGTTCTGCTATGGTCCCTTTCCCTTTGGAACACATTAATATAATTAACATCTGAAAAATATCAACATAATGTAAAATACAAGATTGGGCTTTAAAATTTCTATATTGGAAAGGTCAGATGACTTTCATTTTTTTTTTTTTTTGCAGTTTAGTCCCCAACCTCAAGTTAAGGGATATGCATTTCTAGAGTGGTTCTCTCTGATTCCTTTAATGCTGTTGTACAACCCCATCCCACTGAACCCCATTCTTAATCTCCCAGTGAGCATAAAAAGCAATTCAAAATCAGAGACCACATACATAAAGGGATTATTTTCTACTTGTTGACAATCATGAACCATGCACTCTGGGTAAAGTAATTGCAGGTCTTTCAGAAATACAACTGTACTATTATACTCCAGTTAGCATTTTGCACCTATTGAAACTTCTGGAGGCTTACCACTAAGGATGCACAAACCTTTGGTCACCCCAAAATGTTCCTTTTGACTGGAGATAATAGAATAATGAGTACAGTTCTTGAGTAGGGTCTACATACCCTAAAGGCACCAGATTCCCATCTGATCTTGGAAGCTAAGCAGGGTCAGCCCTGGTTAATACTTTGGTGGCAGACTGCCAATGAATACCAGGTGCTATAGGCTGTATTTCAGAGGAAGGAACTGACAGAACCACCTCCAAGTATTCCTTGACTAAGGGAAACACTGTGAAATTGATGGGGTCACCAAAAGTTGACAGACAATTGGAAGGCACACACACACACAGACCTCTGGACCATCATGCTGATACAATACAACTGAAATACACCAAACAATAACTATGCACATGAGCATCTTGCTGGCAAAGGAAGGCTTAAGAAGCTCAAACCAATTGCTGCCCCCAACAAGAGTAAACCCACTGTGTGCCTTCAAGTCATTTCTGACTTATGGTGACCCAAAGGCAAAACTGTTATGGAGTTTTCTTGGCAAGATTTGTTCTCAGGGGGTTTTTTTGCCTTCCTCTGAGGCTGATAGATTATGACTTGCCCAAGGTCACCCAGTAGGTTTTCATGGCTGAGCAGGGATTTGAACACTGGTCTCCAGAGTCATAGCCCATTGCTGAAACTACTACACCATGCTGGCTCTCAGTGGCGGATCTTGGAGTGTGTGGAAGAAGGGGGCGGGAGAGGGGCAGGGCTAAGGAATGAGGGGCATGGCTACTGTGCACAGGAATGTGGCTGCAGTGTGTGGGGATGTTGCCCGGGCACATAGGGGCATGGCTACAGGCTGGGACACACCAAAAACATTGCCACTCAGGGCGAATCACCCCTCCCCGTCCCTACGTGACTGCTGGCTCTTCCTGAATTAATGCTGAATGGTAAATCAGTACTAACATACAGGCAAGTCTCAATCTGCATTATCCCCATTTTCAGCATCATAAATTTACAACACTTCTCCATAGATAAATAAATGATAACAAATAAATGCCCCACCCATGATGCATAGTTCTCCTCATACACCTGTGCAGTTGAGTTAGGTGCAAGAGGTGAGAGAGGAAGGACAGTGAGGTGAGTTAGAGTTTTGGCATAAGAAAAGCTGACTGGAATTTGTCTTTCTAGCCCAGGCTGAGGAAGTGGGATGGGAGAGAAAGCAACTGCAGTCTTGCTATTGTCAGAAGGAGGAAGGTGGGGCTTTGCCTGCTTTCAAGAATGTGGGTGAGAGGGAGGAAGAAACTGGCCTCAGCATTTTGGTGCAGCTGGAGAGAGAGTTTCTTCTACCTGATTAAAAACAAAAATAAAAGAAATCAAAGGGTCATCCACACTGATTGAAAGTTCCCAGATTTTGTTCCTGCTCTTACTGATTTTGTACTGCATTAAAATAAATTGGCCTGGGGAACTGATACAAAAAGTCTTTAATAGTACTGAGAGCTGACAGAAAATATTCTGGAATAACTTATGTATGGATCTCCAAAATAAAACTGAAAAGAAGAGGGACAAAATCTGGGACTTTCCGATCTATTTAATCAGTCTGTGTGCACCCAAAAATTAGAGGGTGAGAGATTCACAACTACCACTCCTCTCACTCATGACCTGGAAAGATTCCAATAACTTCTATACATGCCTAAAGAGTGTGATGATCTGAAAGGGCCACATGGTTGAGAGTCTCCTGCCAATCAAACAAACCATCTCCTCACCTTCAGTTCCTCCACTCTTTTCTGCGTTCTCTTACTTCTAAAATCTGCCAGGCAGGAGGCAGAATAGAATAACAACCCTGCCAGCGTGGAGCCATGTTATGCATTTCCTTTAGTCCTACTTCTTCCTCTCCTAAGGCCCGCTTGTTTTATTTGGCAGAGATAGTGCCAACCTACTTTTTAATGTACTCTAATGATTTAAGATACCTAATTTGCTCAAATGTAAGAATAACTGCAGCATGAATCAGACAGTCCTTGGAGTTCACCCACACTGGGGAAAGCAAACAAATTCATGATTTAATTTAATGATTCCCCCCCCCCCCCGATTCAATGTGCTTGCAAACAGGGGTGTAGCAAGGGAGGAATGAGGTTATTGGTTTCCTGAAATAAGAATTCTGTCTCCTGCAAGAAATTTTCCTTCAATCTCCAAATTTCTGGCAGTGGAGTTCAGCATTTAGAAATATATCTTAGGCATCCAAAGAAAGGAATATAGCTGAATCCTGCAAAACCCTATACCAACACTTCACAGACTTACTAAAACATACAAATTAGAGGAAGTCTTTGCGTGCATGTACACTCTGCATGCTGCAGGACTCACTTTTGGTGCTCCTATACCTGTGTGTGAAAATTCATTCTGATACCATAGAGGTGTTCATTGCTTTATCACAGAAAAGCAAACTTAGCCATCTTGGCTTTTGAAAGCAATGTATCTGAAAGAGTTTCAATGGAAGTTTCTCTGTAGGCCTGCAGAGAAATCATGGCACATTAGACTTTGTCAACAGTTCAAATATTTATAGTAGAATGACTCGCACAATACACATTTGCTTTCTAGTCAGTGTTATTTAGTTTGCACAAGTATTTTTGCACATGAAGAATACTGTTGTTTCAAACTGATTAGGTTTATTTGGAAGTTCCACAACATAATACTTTGTCATAAAAATGCACTAATTGGAGATTATGTTTGTCATTACCTATGCTTTTTTTTTTCTCCAGAGAGCTAAATCATTCAGCCCTCTTACCAGTTTTTGTCATATACATCCAGTGAAAATTAGTTCACTATACTCTTGCTGGTAAATCTGTGTTCTGCACTGTATAGAGAACCTCCACAGGTAAAGGATGCTCTCCTCTTCAGAAAGTTCTTTGGTCAGTGAAAAATGATAGAACAACAGAGTGGAACAGGGCTAGCACACTTCTCTTCCTAACACCTGAACAGGGTGTCTCTGTCTAGAGAAACACTTAGGCCAACAGTTGTCTGTTGGGGATGCTGCTTGTTCTGCTCTAGTCCTGCTTTTTTATTGGCTCTAGGAAATGTTATAAAGTAAGTTTCAAAAATATCTTCAAGAATTTTAGCTTCATCTCTGCCCCTTGGCTGAACTCCCCTGGATCTACAGACCCCAATAAGAGTTGTTTCCCACCAACACATATATACTAGCCCCCTGAGCACTGTGGCATTTCATGCTATCTTTAAGTATTTTGATGTCACAAAGTGGTTCATGATACATTATACATAAAGGCACCAGAGAAATTTAAATTCCAGTCTCTGTGGGCAACATTAGATTAGCTTGCTGACGTGATTATATGCTACAGGCATTAGCATTATGTCTTGTTGCTGCATATCAATTGAGTGGTCACAACCCTTTCAGCCATAAACCAGCAGAAAACACTTGCTCCTCATGAAGACGTCAAAGCTGCTGCTGCCGCTGCTGCCACCACCACCACCACCTCCTCCTCCTCCTCCTTTCTGAATGATAATAGTAAACCATACAAAAAGTAATCATATATCAGGGCATAAAGTGCTTGAGAAATATCCAGACAACAATTGACTGGAACAGCCCAGAGGTTAAAGATCTGCCAGTCTTTAAGCATAATGATGGTACTTTTGTTTAGGTCATTTGTCTCTCCTCAGGTTGAACCTAGAAAAGGGTGAGCAGAATGTTGCTGATACAATTGAGTCTCAACTGGGATCTCTCTCCTGCCTCATATCCCCCAAAAAACTCCTGAAGGAAGGGTGCAAAATGACGCAAAATGGAGACCAAGAGGCTGCAGAAGAATGGAGAAATCAAGAATATGCGGGAATGGAAGCAGATACCTTTGGATTCAAGTCTCTGTATTTTTCTTTTTTCCCTTTTAAAAAGGTTAGGCTCAGTGTATCAGAGATTTGTGATCCCACATATGTAATCTTAGGCCTGCAACAAGGATTTTGCTACCTGAGTAAAAGGACAAAGGGATGACCTCTCAGCCAGTTCTACACACTTGGCTCTTACTTCACCATTCATGAGAGAGGAGACCTTTCTCCAGCACCTGAGGGTGGAATGCTACCCTGGGGGTAGAAGGCAAGTTAATTGTGATGGACACTGTTCTGCGGCGCAGGGGGAGAACTGTTGGAAATTGCCACTCCCACTTCCTCTAGTGCAAGAATCCTGCAGAGCGAACTCTACCCACAGGTAGTGTGGATCTAAGAGCAGAAATATTTTGATACTTTGCCCTTCCATTTTTATCCCTAGGGCATTTTACCGGAAAAAAAAATTCATATAATGCCCAGTTTCACACAGTTTGAAAGCCTTCTGTTATAAACAGATAGTAAGGAGAACATCTTTTCTAAACCCTCTAGGGGAGTTTATAAATCTCTTTCAAACTTATATGTCTTCTTTTTTTTTATTAAGGGAACCTGTTTTTACACATCTCCTTTCTTTCTCTCTGTCACCCGCCACCCTGCCCCAACCTCCAATCAAAAATGTTGTGTGTCTATATGTATACATGATAAGGCTTGTAGATGACACTCTTTGACAGCAACAGCTCATATATTTTCCCCCTGTCAAAGTGATTCTATTTTCTATATATTACGAAGCCTGCTTGGAATGACTGCTTTTCACTAGGTTTTGTTCTTGTCTGATAGAACATGTAGTGCAGGAACAGGAGAAAATAAGAGAGGGTCTTGATGCTGGTGAGACAAGAAGATGTACAATGTGGAAGACATCATGTTAACATATTTTTGTCTCTCCTCCCCAACCCCACCCCTCATGCTTCTCTTACAGCTTGAGAAGTTCAGTGACTGGATACACTGGTAGAATGGAGAGGCAAGGAAGATGTTCAGAAAAAATAAAACCCACAAACTTTAGTGCACGCTGTGGATATAAACCTTTGAGTATTTCATCCTTCCATGTGAGGACACATAACTACAGTAGTTTTTTCCCCCACTGTGGGAGAAAACAAAAATTCCTCTGGAATATTCTCTCTGTGTTTAAACATCCAAAAGTGTTGCGGAAAAGGAGAACAGTTTTTCAGCAGGAATCATCATCATCATCATCCTGCTTTTTCTCAAAATTGAGACTCAAAGCAGCTTTAATTTAAAACATAGAAAAAGAACATTAAAATAGAATTAAACTATTCACAATATTAAAACACAGCATCAAGCTAAAACTATAAAATGCAATTTTAAAAGATAAAAAGCTATTGAAAACAGTACAATTTAAAACAAGACCTCACCCCCCAGCTCGTTCTTTAAAAACTTTCTGGTTTAAAAGCCTATCCAAGTAGAAAGGCTTTAGTGTATTGAGAGAAGGACAACAAGGAAGGACCGTTCTGATCTCCCTGGGAAAGGAGCTCTAGGGGCAGCCACTGAACAGGTCACTGACGTCCCCACCAACAGTTCTTGGGAAGGTCATGGAACTGAGAGAAGGATCTTTCCTGATGATCTCAGGACCAAGCAGGCTCATATAGTGAGATACAGGGCTTTTTCGCACTTGGTGAAGAAATCGCCCCATTCTGGTACTCACCGGATTGGCGTGCTCCCTCGGAGGATCCAGGCTGATCTGGAGGAGTGCGTGGCTGCGCCGCACACTGCTCCGGGAACGAAAATGGCGGCTTCCGGTTGGTGGAGGCTCTCCACCAACCGGTGAAGCTCGCCAGCCTAAAGCCCGCCCCTGGAAGATCTGCAGGCTCGCGCTGGTGTGAGCCTGCAAATCTACACCGGAGCGCAGCCATGGAGTGGGGCGCGCCGCACTGTTGAAAGACCTGTTCTAAGCGGTCTTTCAATAGCACAGCAAGCGACCACTTCTGCTCGTTCCGGAGCAGGCTGAAGTCCGGAACTACAGAAAGTAGTCCGGACCCAGTCCGCCTCAAGTGCAAACGTCCTCGCTGGAGGACGCTCTGCCCTGTTGCAAAAACAAAGTGCAGAAAAGGCCACAGTCTGCCAGATAGGCTGGACCTGAGCCTATAGGGCCTTATAGGTCATAACCAGCACTTTGAATTGTACCTGGAAACAAACTAAGAGCCAGTGGAGCTGTTTCAACAGGGATGTAGTACAGTCTCTGAAATCTGCCCTACTTAGCAGTCTGGCAGCAGTTCTTTGGACTAGCTGAAGTTTCTGAAGACTCTTCAAAGGCAGCTCCAAGTACAGTGTGTTACAATATTCCAAAAAGGATGTAACTAAGACATGTACAACTATTGGCTAGATGTGACAGCTCAAGGATTAGCTGTGCAAGCTTTAAATATGCAAAGGCACTCCTGGTTACTGCAGAAACCTGGGCCTCCTGCTTCAAAGCTGAGTCCAGGATTACACTGAAACTGTGAACCTGTGTTTTCAAGGGGAGTGCAATCCCATCTGACACAGGCTGAATCTCTGTTCTCTGATCTGCCTTCTGACTGACCAAGAGCATCTCTGTCTTGTTTGGATAGTTTCAATTTGTTTGCCCTCATCTGGTCCATTATTGATGACACATACTGGTTTAGGACAGCCTCCTTGGATTGGGGTTGAAAAAAAAAATAGTACAGCTGGGTGTCCTCTGCATATTGATGGCACCTCATTCCAAAACTCTGGACAATGTTGCCCAGCAGTTTCAAATCAATGTTAAATAATTGGCCCTTTTCACACGGGGGATGGGGGAACGGGGCAGCACACGCAGGGACGGATCTTACCTGAAAACGGGTTGCTCCGTCCCTGCGGGGAGCGCGCGTTCGCCGCTCCACACGCTGGCGAGTTTCGGCGGTGTTCGGCGGCGCCCAAAATGGCGGCCGGCGACTTCCGGCGGTGCTCCGCCAATCAGGGCAGCGCGCCAGCCGGAAGCCCGCCCCTGGGCAGCTCTGCAGGGATGCGCTAGCGCGTCCCTGCAGTTTCACACGGGGCGCTGCAATGGGTTAGCGCGCTCGCGTTTCGTAAAAACCTCATAAAATGTGGTTTTTAAAAAACGCGCCGCGCCACCCCTTGCGGCCGCGCTAGCGTGGTTTGAGGTGTGGAACCTCCACTATTCAAGCCGCTCTAGCGCGCTCCACGGTGTGGACGACCTCCGGATGAGTCGCCCTAAGCCGTTTTTTTTTCCCTGTGTGGAAAGGGCCAATATGCCAGACAAAACAGAGCCCCAAGGGACCATACATGTTACCAAGCTGGGGAGGGGTCAAACACGAGTTAGCACTTTTGGGTTTGCCTCTGCAGGAAGGAGTGGAGCCACTGTAAAACAATGCTTCCAAGTCCCATCCCAGTAAGACAGCCCAGAAGTAGACCACAGCCAATGGTATCAAAAGCCCCTGAGAGGTCCAGCAGAACCAACAGGAACACACTCCCATCCAGTTCCCTGCATAGGTCATCCACGAAGATGATGATAGATAGATAGATAGATAGATAGATAGATAGATAGATAGATAGATAGATAGATAGATAGATTCAGGGATGGCTTTTTCAACAAAGGCCTTACAATTGCCTCCTTTAGACAAGGTGGAACTCTGCCTTATTATAAAGAGGCATTGACTACCCCCTTTACCCAATCAACCAATCAATTCCCCCCTCTGGCCTGTTTAATAAAACAAGAAGAACAAGGGTCTAGCACACATGTGGTGGCTCTCACCTCTCCATGGATCTTGTCCAAATCTTCAGGCTGCACAAAATCCACCAAGCCACACCTGTTTTCTGTTTTTATACCAAGAGTCACATGTTTTTCTCTGCAGAATAATTCTGTGAAACGCTTAAGGATATTTGAACACCAGGAAAAAGTTCTGAGAATTCTCACTGGTCTATTCTTCATCCCAGTGGAGTTTCCCAATTGCCAGGTAACCTATTTTTCATCCTGGGAGCAAATAACTAGGACTGTTCTTTCCACCTCTATTGAACACTGCCAGGTGAACTCTGGGTATTGAATGCTCTAGAAGTGCAACAGATTAATTAAGAAATGGTGAGTTTCTTCGTTCTAACTTCTGTATTAGCCATTTGCTTCCTTCCTGTTTTTCTATTAACTTCCAGTGACTCATTTTGTCATTTTATCTAACTGTAGGCAACATGATACCTCCTTGTTGCTCAAGATAAAATATGAATCAACCCCACTGATTTTTTTAAAAAAGGTCACAATGTCTCAATCCAACATCCCCTCAGTGTAACATAAATTTACATGCAAGTTAGTGGTTTGATGAATGGGCAGCAGCTCCAGGGATCAGGGTTTGAATCTCTGCTTGGCCATGGAAACACATTGAGTGACCGTGGGCAAGTCACACTCTCTCACCCTCAGAAGAAGGTAAAGGCAAATACCCTCTGGACAGATATTGTTAAGAAAACTCTGTGATAGGTTCACCTTACTGTAAGTCAAAAATGACTTGAAGGCATACAACACCAAATATGTATACTATGCTGAGCTGTATACTCTCCCCCTTACTTACAGATAAGCCACTGTTGCCATCTCATACTCCCATTCACAGTGAGTAGGCAGGCTCAAATCTAGCTACATCCCCCGTGGCTTGATGTGACATTATTTACTGCAGCACTGGGACTTTTAGGAGACTTTGGCAGATCTCAGTGCTGAAGTCATTTCGCTTCTGGCTATGGGGGATGTAGCCAGACACTACCCCAAGCCTGCCTCCTCACCAAGCCCTGCAGAATAGCTATATGGGCTGGCATTAGGGACTTAGCAGTAGGATAGGGGTGCAGGGACGAAAGGAATACCAAAGCCCACAGCAGCCGAAAAAGAACATCCATATACATAAGCAAAACTTCTGCATCTGAATGCCCCTACCAGAATTCTGGCTCATATCTATTGCTTTCACTCAATGATCACTGCTATTATATGCTTTATAGTGTTAGGTGATAATTTGAAACACACGTTTGCAGGAAATTCAGATCAGCAGAGAAGATAGTGTGTGTGTGTGTGTGTGTGTGTGTGTGCATGTGTGTGCATGTGCGTGTGATTTATTGATTGATTGTGGTTCTCCAGATATTGTTGGGCTGTAATTGCCATTAGTACTAGCCCACATAGACAGTGATGACAGATAATAGGAGTGGCAGTCCAAGAACATCTGGAGAGCTAAAGGTTCTTCACCGCAGACCCATTGGAACACATTCAATTTATAAAGATGGTGCATGCTGCCATGACATGGAACACAACAGCAGCTGTCCAGTGGTTCTTAGCCTTTGGCCTTTTGGATGTTTTGGACTTCAACTGTTAGAAGCCCCAGGCAGTCCCAGAACCACTGAATTACAGGAAAAGAGATTCCACCTGAACATTATGAAGAATGTCTTTCATGAAAGAGTTGTTTGTCAGTAGAACAGACAGTCTTAGAAGATGGTAGACACCTGATCTTTGACAGTGGAGAGCCCCACATCCTCCAAGGCAATAAATTCTACTGTTCTTTATGCAAAGAAGTTCTTCTTTGGAGATCTTCAGACAGAGGGTGAACAGACATCTTTCAGGAGTGCTTTAGTTACCCTATTTGCTGGCGTATATGACTCACTCCCCCCCCAAAAAAATACTGTTTGAAAATGGGGTGCATCTTATATGCCACTGTGTCTTACACACCAGCAAATAGTATTTGATGACATATAAATGGAGTGCGTCTTATATGCTGGTGCATCTTATACGCCAGCAAATACAGTATGTATTCCTGCATAGCAGAGGGTTGGACTAGACAGCCCTTGTGGCCCTCTCCAGTGTAAGATTCTATTATTCTAAGTTCAAAAATCTGGAGGCAGTGGCAGTACAATATTAGTGAATCAGTTTTCTCCCTGAAATAAGATAAATAACAAAAATTACAAAGATATCAGCTAAAGAACCAAAGGTTTAGGAGACATTCTTTCAAAAATGTAGTGATTTTCTATCCATACATATGCAATTATCTGATACTCTTGTTTCAGTAAGTGGTTTGTTGACCTGGTGCAGCAGCTGCATGTGTGGAAAAGAGCATTAGGATAATTGGGGGCTCTGTCACACTGTTTTCAAAACCGATTAAGACTGTAAATATTTGGGATGTGTAACTGTAGACAGTAGATGGGCCTCAGTATTCTAAGAAGCAACGTGTGTGAGGGAGGGAGAGAGAACGAGAGAGAGTGAGTGAGAGAGAGAGCGCGCGCGATGAGTAGGAAGCATGTGTAAAAAATAATAATTTTCTGTCAGAGAGCAACATAACAATGGTAGGCCTCCACAACAGGAAATGCTAAAACAGAGAGCAAGCAACCATATAGATACAGGATGAGAAGTTATTAGGGGGGGAAAAAATAAAGCAGATGGGTTCTTTTGGCTGAGGTCCCACTGGTTGTGGAGTCAGCCAAAGCAAATACAGGATGGAGTAAGTACTTCAATTCTCAAAACACCTTCCTTCTCAAACCACAGAGGAATTAACAGCAAGTCAGCTGGCCCCAGCATGAAACTCGTTGGCCTAGTCTCAGAGTCATTCTTTGCATTACATAGAAAGTTGTGGTAGACTAAGGGCCATGCGAGTACCAGTGGGAACTTTCCCACGAGGAGGGTGCAATTTTGCCAGGCACAGAGAAATAAACTTCATCTCGTCATTTGATCCTGGCAAGAATTGGCATATAAACACTTGCTCTCCTGGCATGACATAACTAGATAAGGAAAAACATGATTCATACTCCATCCTATCTATCAAGCAGATGTCTAGGTTCTCCCTGAAATGACAGAGCATACTACTTCAGACTGCAGGTGGTGGTTGTGTTACATTTTCAAATATCTTTCCATCTCCCTTGGCTCTCAAAAGATTGGGACGGGGGGGTGGGGGTGGAATTAGAATAGCTCTCACTCTGATATTTGAGTTTTCTACACACAGGGAGGTTTAGTTCTTCTGTTTATATTCCCATCCATCTCTACCACCCCAAAAGTCTTGAACTGCTGCTCTTCTTCATCCTGTTTGTTAGATTAGACTTCAGCCTCTGCTTTGGCCCTCTGTAGGCATGAATGTATGGAGTGGAAATGCATGAGCTAGGCTTGCTTCCTTGAGTAAGGGAACATGGCTAGCTAGAGTTCCCTGATCTCAGGACCTGGTCCCTCTTCTCTGGTCCTCAGAGGAAGGAGAAGTCTGAAGATGAGAGTGTTGCTTTGAAAATCAAACACATACGCATCTTCCGTACCCTCTAACTGTCCTGTGTGGGCAGGAACAGTCTCAGTTATTTCTCTGTCAACCACTGTTCCAGCTACTTTTAAAAATGTCTGAGTTTCTCTCTCTTCCTCCTTCTTTCCCCTTTTTTATCTTCACCTTTACTTCATTTGCTGCAAACGGAGTTTCGAAGAATGAAGTAGCTAGCACTCAGCTCTGCAGTGAGGGGAGAAAGGGAAGATGAGTCCTGCCTTCCCTGCATACTCAGGCAACAGCAAACTGCTTCAACCTCTCCTAGCTTGTATGTTCTTCCTCATTACTAACTTTTGCCATCATAACCACACTCTAATGTTGCTTAGCCATATGCATCCCAGTTTCCATCTGTGAATGTTGAAGGGTACAATATAAATGTGTACAAATTACAGTGTATTATTGGTCCCCTGTCTCTGGAAGCTGCTTTGGAGCAGCCACTGTAGACTGCCTGCTATTCAAAGCAGAGCTTTGAAAATTTGCTTTGATTCAACTACAACTCCCATCTAGCAATGCTTGAAAAGGATTTTTAAAAGAGCTTGTAAAATGTGTGCCTTTTCCTGCTTAGTGAAGAGCTTGGAAGATTTCATTTCCAACCAGAGAAATATTTTCTCATTTGGTATTTATTTTCTGAATTACACACTGAATGACATCAATAGTGGGTGTTCCTAGGCCTCAGGTTTTGACCTTGAAAACTCAGGGGCTGGGGTTTTCCTGAGCTGGCATAGATCAGAGTCAAATTGTTAGGGCCGTCCCTGTACCTCCCCTCCTGCCCTTTCTGCATTCAAATTGAACACCTGACTTGTATATCATCCATGGTGTTCATCATGTGATTAGGTTAGAGGCTTCAGGCATCAAATATAAGCTGAATTCAGAAGTGGTGAGAGTGGGAAGTATGGATGCAATGCCCACCCATATCTGGTGGAGGATTTGTACTTCCTCTTTCCCCAGATCTCCATATTACAGCTGGAGTAATTTTGCCCTTCAAGAATTTTGGATTACATTTCTCAAAAGCCCTTATTGCTGGGTGTGCTGAGTGAGGCAGGGCATGATGTAGGCCAGTGGTTCTCAAACTTTTTACCTCTGTGACTCCCTTTAGATCAGTGGTTCTCAACCTCTGGGTCCCCAGATGTTTGTGGACTTCAGCTCCCAGAAGCCCCAGCCACTATGGTCAATGCTCAGGGCTTCTGGGAGCTGAAGTCCACAAACATCTGGGGACCCACAGGTTGAGAACCACTGCTTTAGATCTAAATGTGGGTACTGTTCCCACTACTCACTACATTTCCCCTTGTCTTATCCTACATCTTTCTACTGAGCTCTCATGCTCTCCTCCCCTTCTCTTAACTCCCTCCCCAAAACTGGACACTAAGGGGCATGCACCTGCTGTGCCAGCAATAGACCATTTGGAAAAGCTGAGTGGAAAAAGCATTTAAAAAGGGAAGCTGATTTTTACCATGTCCAAGACCTGTCAGTCTTCAATGGTGAATACATACATACACAGAGAGAGAGACACAGAGAGGCTTGTCTTTCTTTTTCACACCTGCTGTATTTGTAGACTAACTTTTCTTGTGCCCTCCCTTGACTAACTATCACATACACACACATATACCCCTCAGAGTACCATACCACCACTGCAGTAGACCAAAATGTCCAGGAGGCCAACATTTCTCTCTGTTGTTGATGGCACTTCTAACTCCCTGCTTCCCAGCAAGACAGTTGGAAGGGGCACTTGGTTTCTGACTTTTGGGCTGAAAAAAATTGTCCTCTGCTGGTTGAGTAAATAGTATTTTTTTATTATTTCAAATATTTAAGTCTTTTTTTTTTTAAGTCAAATCTAGGCATTATTGTGGCAATTAATTTGTTTTTATTTTATTTTCTATTTTTGGTAGAACTGAAATGCAATGCATATGCCTTAATGCTTGTGGGTTAAATGGATACCATGTATATTGCAAAAATGCAAACCCCATGCTGTCCAGACTTTTTCATTGCATTCATTCTGAATGGTGTATTCAGAGTAGTTTCTTTTGAGCTTGTCACAGGACTTCAACACTAGAGGGTCATTGCAAATGTTCTTCTTCTTATTTACATTGCAGCTGAACCACTGGATAACAACCAGAACTAAAATCCCAGACTACTTGGTGAAAGTTTTGCCTGTGTAATATTCACTGTTTGAAATAACATAGGGCACACAAGCAGATATTCTAAATATTTTGGAACTGGTTTCAGCATAAATATTCTGCCTTTAAAAGAAATTCTGCGAAATGCAGTAAATGAGTATTCAAAGAAGCCACTTCCAATGAGCGTAGAATGCTTGTTTCTTTTACCTATAATTTGTTCTAAATATTAATATTTTAAGCCATAAATATCCTGTGGGTCTTAGATTTCTTTATGGAAATTCCAGTTAATCCCTACAGACATTTATGGTAATCAAGAAATAACTTGCTACACACAACAAGAACAACATGAACAACAAAACTCTTCATACAGGTGCAGCATTGCATTCTTTGTCAACACGAATTTTAGTCAGATTAATGAGGCCATCCGGAAAGCTCATGCTGTAGAATGGAAAACATTTCTGGAATTCACTGTAACATGGAAGCCCTCAAGCAGTGCAACAACATTTGCAGGTTACAGTGGAAAATAAAATCAGTCTGCAAGGAAATGTTTAAGGACTCAAAGGACTAATAAAAATTCCAGAATGACCAATGTTAACTTTATGATAACTATACAGAATCCAGCCACAAAACTCAAAACTGTCTATCTGTAAAGCAGACAGATGTATTTAATAGCATCCATTGTTATGTGATTTATATGGTGGGAAGGAGGGATTGCCCAAAACATGCACACAGTTCAAGCTTTTAGGCATTGGAATGTGGTTTTCTGGACCCATGTACAGTAATTGCCATGCCTATTAATGTGATCTGAACTGGCCAGTTGTAGACATGCATGCAGACACTCTGATGGTATTCTTCATCCTTGAAGCAGTGATAAGCAGTAGAAGTATCTACCACCATTTCCCTAGTGCAAGAGTGGTCAAAATACAGCCCTGAGATTTCATGTGCCCCCATCAGTCAGTTTTTGCAGCCCATGGCCCTTTAGCTTTTCCCCACAAGATTTCCTTTTTCTGGCCCAAAATAATGTCATATCCTCCAATTTTCCCAATTTGGCATAGACCGTCCCAATTAATGCTCTGTTGTCCCACTGTTTCACCTGCTTTTAAAATGTTCCATTTTTCTCTCTCCTTCCCCCACCTTCCCCCTTTGTTCTCAGCTTACTTCAGTTGCTGCAGACTGATTTGACAGTGCAAAAGTTAACTCAATCAGTTGGAAAAGAGAGGGATGAGTGGAGTCTTGTCCTTTCCAGCATTCTTCAAAAGTAGCTCCAATTGACCGGGCATGAACCAAAATGAGGGATTTCACTGCTCCCTGGAATGTTTCAAATCACTATTATGTACATATTGACCCCTTCCTTCTCTTAGCTCCCTTGGGAGCGGGGCGCAAAGCTTATTCCTTCTACCAGGCAGTGAAACCATACACTGCAAGAGATGCTCTCATTATCATGATAGGGTACCAGAAAGGTGGTGGTGGTGGTGAGGGAAGGTCTATAATCTCGAATTGTGAGGTGTATGCAAGGCTAGCCCTAACTCATGTTTGGTCTATGTGCCCAGGCTGCTGGTAGTGCTGTGTACAGATTGGGTATTTAATACTGAAGTGTACTAAAGTACTCTCTGATTTTCTTGAGGATGAGGTCCTAAGCTTGCTAGCAAGCACTCATTTTTGAAATGGTAAACTCTTTAGACATTGCAGAGGGGATGATGGGGAAAGCATTGATAATTCTGGATTGCAGGTAAGACCATATGAAAGAAATGCTTGAATGCTTGAACTGAAGGAGAGGTGTGCCAAGCAATCTTTTGAAGAAACACTGAAGAAAAGTCCCATGGTAGAGATTTGTTTAAAATGCACCAGGAATACTAACTTGTGAAGCTGTCTTTTTAATGTTTCACTGTTCTCTGCAGCTGTTTTTAATCCTCTTTTGTCTGCCCTGCTCTACATCTCCCTCCCTCCATACTTTCAGACCAAGGAGAATATTGAAAACAAGATTGATTGAACCTAATATACATGGCTGATGTCTTTGTTCTGGCAAATGGGGGAACATTATAAATGTTAGTTGCCTCTATTAGTAACACTGAGCTGCAGAAAAGTACACTCTGGTTTGGGCACCACTGTGTGTGTGTGTGTGTGTGTGTGTGTGTGTGTGTGTTTGTGGGGATTAAACAATCACAACCCTGTGAGACAGATTGGGCTGAGTGAGCAGCCTAAGGCCACCCTGTGAGCTGTATTGCTGAATGGGGGTTGAAACATGAACCTCCCCAGTCCTAGGCCTACATTTTAACCACTGCACTACACTGCCTCCTTGATCTATCTATTTCAGGCCTGTCCATGATGTGGCTCCAGCAAGTCACTGGAGATTAGGGATGTAAACCCTTGTTTGTTTCTCCTTCAGAAGTAACAATGGAGAACTGAAGCACTTTTCCTCTCTCTGGCTCTTTCTGCAGGACCTTGTCATCCCCCATTAGGGACAGGAGAAGGACAGGACCCAGATGATGCTTATGCACAATGTTGTCCAGGTCCCATTTTTCTCCCATCCCCAGGCCACATGACAGCACAGTTAATCATTGACGGGTTTTACCTGTCAATGACTGGCAATCACGCAGCCCTCCCCCCTCCCTCCCCCCTCCCTCCTGCAGTTGCCTTAGGTGCAGATGTCCTGGAAGCTCAATGGCTGCATGTCTTGCCCCAGCACAGCCTGGGACAGTGCCCAGCAGCACCGCAGAAGGAAGAGGGGGTGCCATCGCGCTTCCTCCATTCACGAAAGCAGCCAGTACAGAGGGGAGCACTCCTGTCATGCTCCCCTCCGAGGAAAGGTTCTACTGAGATTCCCCGTGGGACACCGATGGGATCCAGTAAGCTGCGGAAAGGACCTCTGAGAGGGGGCAAGGTTTTTTATGGTGCTCTCCATGGGAGAATGAGTACAATTTTTTTTCAGAGATCAAATGAAATGGCATGATTGCCGAAAATGGCAATGGCTGATTGTTGAAACTTAGAAGCAGCAGAGAATTTGTTATTTATTACTTATTCATTTATATTCCACTTTTCCCCAATATTAGGAGTCAAGGCAGCATACAAAGATTAAAATGCACACAGTTAAAATGCTTAAAAAGTCATTAAAATGACAGAAATGACAATGAAAATGTAATTAAGTTGTCCATAGAAATTAAAACCAATTAAAAGGAACCCATAAAAAACATTAAATAAGGTCTAAGGAGATCACCAAACCAGATGCTCTACTGTTGGCATCTTTTTAAGCAGTCATTCTATGCTTGCTGTACTTGTGAGCTTTCTTGGCTTCTCAATGGGGGAGGAAAAACTAGTTCTGCACAGAGAGAGTTTGTGAAAATTACAGAGACTTTGATGAGGAAAAAAAAAATCCCTGAACTTCCTATCTCGCTTTCAGGTAGAGTTGAGGAATCTCATAGGGCTTGACAAGCCCTCTTTGAGGTGACTTGTTGAGTTGAAGGAGCCTAAATCAAGCAGACTGAGGGATTTAGTGAGCATTTTTTACAGCCCTACCAGGGACTCAATAAGCCTCTCCACTAGTTTTTGCCTCTTTGTTTAATACTGGAAAAAAAAACTGTAGCCGCCAAGTACCACCATGCTACAATACGTGGTTGGTGGCCTACACATGGCTTGGCGAGCCTCATGCTATGCAGTCTGTTTTTAAGTTAACATCCCAAACTCCTCAATGAGCTATAAATGTTTTGTAGGAAAATGGTCTACGTGTCAGAGACCTTGCCAAGACCTAATCTGAGACCAAATCATGGGTAATATGCCTTTCAGGACTGTGGAAGAGGCTAATTGCTGTAATGGAAGCAGCTTTGGGTGCCTCCAGATGGGTTAAAATAATCTCAGGAAGTATCGAAACTTTGCAGTTGTTTTTGTATTTCATTCATGAGTTTGTATTTCATGAGTTTGCATTTCATTCATGAGTTTGCATCTGGTCTCTCTCTGGAAATATTATGAGTTTCTTCCCCCTCCCCCCTCCTCCCATTGATTATGTGTCATATCCAGCTTCATGCAGAAAATGATTTTCACTAATTTCCACTAAACTGCTATTGCTGCTACTACTACTACTACTACTACTGTTGTTGTTGTTGTTGTTCAGGAGTTATAGTCAAAGTACTGAAGTACTTTAGCTATATCACACTAGTTTACCATTGGGATCACTTTGTTTTAGTGTTGCCATTTTTCTCTCACTTGCTTCATCTCATGTCCTGAAAACAACAACTGTGTTTAAGAGATGGTGGTCATCTTTATTGCTTCTAAGGCAGCAGGAACACACAGGCAAGTACCCATGCATTTCATTTCAGAAAGTTCTGGGTTAATTTAAAGCAACTCTGCAGGAGAGGGATTGAAAAATCTTTGATAATGCCAGGAACTCCCAGGAAACGCTTTCAAATGTGGAAAACAATTCATGGATCTCCAAAATAAAATTAGTTTATAAAAAAAGAAAACCTTGGACTTCCGGAGACTTTTCTCCCATCTCGAGGTGCCCTGTGACGACTTTCTCCTTAAACTGCACATTTATGCACATGGTTCCTTGATGCCAAAGTCAGG
Organism: Iguana delicatissima; assembly: GCA_948472985.1. Lineage (NCBI taxonomy): Eukaryota > Metazoa > Chordata > Lepidosauria > Squamata > Iguanidae > Iguana > Iguana delicatissima. Next base: position 93,421 of record CAOKZL010001788.1, read on the forward strand.
CCACCATGGGTTGCCTCACTTCTAGCTGTACTGCTAACTCCAACTCCTATACCCTTATTTGAAACAGTTAATGAAAATCAAAGTATGTGGAGCTTTTACTTATGATCAACCACAGACTGTTACATTTTGTGCTCCACATTAGCTGCAACATATGTTGCAGATTAGAAAAGGAATGAACTGTAGTGAGAACCACATTTCTTGAGCTTCTGTTGGTGAGACGAGAATGATGTCATGGAGATTAAACCACTGTCTTAACACCTTTCTGATGCGCTTAAAGACTTCCTGTTAAGACATTAACTGCCAGAAGTAATGAACAATTAGCACTGTTAATGGAGGCTGTTGGTGTGTTTTTCATATGCAAGGCTCAATGTTTTGCTACTTTAATTCCTTGCACAGTGTGTTTTCATTTCTGTCAGGAAAGAAGCTTTGCAAGACTAAATGCTTTGTGCTGTTTTTTGACAAAAATGATTTAATTTATATAATTCTTTTCACAAGAAGAAAAAAAAAGATCTTAGAAAAGTTATCTTTTGGACTGCTATTCTCAGAAACGCCTAGCTAGCAGGCTATGCCTTGTGTAGCATTTGTGTACAGATGATGTTTCAATTACAGTGCGTGCTTTAGGGTGGCCATTTTGCAGTCTGCATGCATGCCTGAATATCTGTCTTGTAATAAGATGAAACAATATTTCTATACAAGAACAATTTTCATCCGTCATCTCTGCATGTTACAAAAGGCTTGAATTATGAATTGCACGTAGAAGAAAATTAATGGTCTTTTTTCAAACTGAGATTTATACAAGAACCAATAAAACAAAACAGATGTTGTGGCATGACCTGGGTTTTGTGTAGAAAATGCAAACACACATCCATATATTTTAAAATAAGATGATAATAGAAACCTTTGTTTTAAAGAAAGGATGTATGCCAGAGAGACCATTGCAGCTGCTAGAGAGAGAGAGATTGAGAGAGAGACAGAGCAAGAGAGAGATTACACCCATGTTTCTGTCTTGAAGAAAAACAGCTGGGATTAGAAAGATCATTAATGACAACCATGTTTTGAAAGAAACAAGAGGGCACTTGAAATATTTCAGTAGGTGCTCTCTTCCATGACAGGCATTTGTTTTGTTTCCTTTGTTATATAGTGATATTATAATCCCGTGAGCCATCAGATGATTTTTTAAAAAAATAATTGATGTTTTCATTATAAACAGATGATGGTTTATTCATAATATGTATAAATGTTTCACTGATTTTTGCCTCCTTTTTACTCATCTTTTTTCTTGTTTAAAGATACATATACATATATGTGAGAGGCTTCAAGATAAATGACCAATAATAGTAGACACAGTTCCTCCAGAGAGAGTATGTCTTCCTCTGCAGCAGGAGAGGGGATCATGTGGCCCTCCAGATGTTATTGGACTGAAACTCCCAGCATTCCTCTCCACTGATGATGCTGATGAGTGAGGCTGGAAGTTTCAGTCTGACAACATCTGAAGTTGCCACTCGTGATCTACTTAGTAGACTTTCTTATAGGAAACATGAATTATCCAGATATGTTCTGGGACTGTTCAATTCAAGTCCAACAACATCAGGAAGGTTGTATGATTCCCACTCCTGTCAACAGGACTATTGGGCACCTTTTCCTTTTGCAGGATAATGTTGCCCCTGTGAACCTGTTAGCCTCCCATATGTATTGTGACGTGAATGTACTCCAGAACATATAGCAGAACACTCTGCCACATGGCTGAGTTCCATCACAGGCAGCATCTCCTTGGGCTATAAAATTCCTGCATGTGCACCAGGCCAGGGTCTTGCCAAGGTCCCAGTCTCTGATTGGAAAGAGGAGGTGACCTGGATTAACAAGGTCATTCCCAAACACAGTTGGCCCAATTGTACAGCCGTGCTAATTCCTTCATAGTCTGCGTTTCTGAGGATGATAAAATAACAGGACTGATGGCTAGAACAGAAATGAGGGAAATCTCATAATGGATATGAGTGAAGACACCTAAAAATCTATGGACCAGCCATGGCTGTGAAGAAATTTTATGGCTCAGCCACCACTGGCTGCTTAATGTTGGTGATCACAGTTAGTGGTATCAAAAACAACTAAGAGATCCAAGACAAACAAGAAGGCTGCACTGCTCAGTTTGTTCCCTGGCATGTCATCTACTAGGGTGACAAGTCTCTTTCTGTCCCCAAATGGCATCTGAAAACATTTTGGAATAATTCTAAGTAATCAGTAGCATACCACCACAGTGGTATTCTAGACATATTGATTTGTTCAGTAGTTGCCAGCATTTATAGATTGGGCATATTATAAAACTTCTAAGCAATATGTAAGTAATACATAATAAAAGTGTAATAAAATATAGGATACAAACTTAGAAGTGACAGTAGTATTGCCATGACATGAACAAAATTACTTTTCTGGGTATGCTTGTTGAAACAAATAAGTTTTCGACGTGTGCTTTTCCCATTCATATTGGGAAGGCATTCCAGAGAAGAGATTCTAAAGGTAATATGGCAGTAAAGACTCCTATTCCAACTATCATGAACTAGGCATCTGAAATTTCAGGCACCATTGGGATATTACGTCCACATGAGCATCTGAACTGGCAGGAAGGGGTTAGATAAACTTTCAGTTTTACAAAAGTCATTGATGTGTGCATGTTGTGCGTGTAACCTCACATAGATTAGGTGTAGGAAAAGTGTCACCCAAGGGTCACGTGCACCCACTAGTACAGCCCGTGTCCCTGAACATCTCTAGCCCTTTGCCCCTCTGTGCCCTGAGAAACATTGCCTTAAAATGTTGAATTGCATCTCCAGCTGTGCAATTTGGTATTTAAATGTAATTTAACTCCCCAAGCCAGTATCGGGTCAAAAAGAAAGAACATTTTTGAAAAGTAAATGGAAATGACAGCATTGTGAGGACACTGAAAGCATTCTAGGATCAAAAACAGGCACCACATTCATCCCTTGTCGAGAGGGCTGATCCTTAGATCTTGTGGAGGGCATAATTCAGATGCTCCCTATGTGCTTTCCCTCCAGGTAGGCCTCTCAGAGTTGACATTTGTTACTTGGCAGAAGCTGGAAAAAGGAATCACCATTCTCTTAATCAATGGGCAGCATGAAGCCTGTGGGGCACACAGAGACTCCCAGGCACTTATATGGCCCCTGGAACTCCCAGCTACTGAAAAAATATATAAAAATGAAGACTTACGCTCTTGATAGCCTCCAGGAAGTTTAACTTTTTCTGAAACAAGATATGTCCCACCCACACTTTGTTTTATTTATTTATTTTTAAAAAGCGGTATTGATATTTCTAAAAAAACAGAAGTGCATTTCTGATTACTCCAGTTTTCAATGTGCAGCCCAGTATAGGTCACAAGAAGAAGAGGGAATTCCTTCCACAACCTGCCAATGTTTCCCACCCCTGCTCTAGAAGGACTGCCATGTGAATTGCTCTGAATAGCCTGTAGCAGAGATAGTTACTGAGGATTCCACACCCAAGATCTTTTCTGAACAACATGCTCACATCAATGACTTTTGTAAAACTGCCTCAGATCTAAAGCCAAATTTCCCCCCAGATGTTCCCTTCTGTGGACTTGCATCAAAATGAGCCAAAGTTCTTCTGCTGTGCTCCTTGGGTTTTGCAAGACCTGTTTACCTCTAAATGCTCAGAGGACTTGCCATTCATTTTCCCAGTAGCCACTGACATTTTGTCAAAATGATTTACTTTGTTTGAGCTGCCCACTGTGATATTCTAGGATTTGTTATAAAGGGCACAGTGTTGACTACAAAACAGTTTCACATTGTGTTCTCTCACATTCAGTGCTCCCGCCGTTATGTGTGGGCTCATCCTCATTGTCTCAACCAAAGGGCTCCACACAGAAAGGAAAAAGTAATAGGATGCAAACTTTGATCTATGCCAAATTAATTAGTGTTGACACATATTTTTAAAATTCTGAGCTGCTGCTTCTTTGCTGAATTCATTTTACACACAGAGAGAGAAAGAGAGGGAGAGGGAGAAGAAAAGAGAGAGAGTTATTATTTTTCTAGAAAAATGTAAGGAGGAAATTTATGTTATTTAGCTCTGATATGGCTTGATTCCTTCAGTAGTTTATTTCTACCTGGTGGCTCTTTTTGAAGTCTTGTATGTACTTTTTTGTTGAAATTGTGTTGTTCTAGCCCAATCCAACACCTGGTTCTATTCAATGGAATAAATTATTAAGCCAGCTGCAAACACACATGGAATGGTTTGAAATTTATTTCCGAACATAAATCTGGCAGTTTTTGAAAACAAAAACAAAACACACAACAAGCCAAGACTGTGTTGCTGACTGGGATAATATTAAAGCATTTTTAATGTTTACCCTGCAGGCTGCTTCACATGAAAACTTTCCACTCAGAGCCCAGGATTTTTCAATCATACTTGGAAATTCACATTCTGTGAAGGCATCCATCACACATTTCTCTACCTTGCCTATAAATTCCTACCCAGAAGGAATAAGCTGTCTCTGAAAACGCCCAGATTATTGGATGTCAGGAGCAGTCCCTTCTTTGCCTGACCAAGCCAGGAATAGGACAGTATATCCCTTGCAAAACGGTAGAGGAAGAGTGACACAGCAATCTCAACTTGCAAGTCTGCTGTACTAAAAACCTACTTCCAATCTTTTTCTCATACTGCCCAAATGTTCTTCTGCAGTGGCTGGTGGCTTCCATGGCCATGGAGCAGTGAATCACCTCCACATTTTAGTCTAAATTGTAAACGACTGCCTAAGGAACTGAATGTTAACCACCAATAAATAAGTAAATATTATCATCATCCTGCCTTTTCTCCCCAATATCTGATTCATGGTGGCTTATAGCAATTAAGGCAAACATCGTTAAAAATTCACAGGATACTAAATTTAAAATGTCTTAAAATCAGCTAAAGCAAAAACCATTAAAAACAATAATGAAGTCCTGCACATTATATACAAGGTTTCTTTTTCCTTAAAAATTTAGTTATCAAAGACCTGCCAGAATAAAAAGGGTTGTTTAGGAATGAGGAAAGATAATTAGGAGGGTGCCAAAATTGCCTCTGGGAAGGGAGTTCCACAGTCTAGCGGCAGCCATTGAATAAGTTCAGCACTTTGGATAGCACCATTAAAGTTTACAGTAACATCTGAAATGGATTCACTGTTCCACTGACATGGGAGTCACCATCCACCACAACTTACGTACATTAGAACAAGAATGTTCATGTGTACACATAGGTATGGATGCGCCGCCTTCTGATTTAGGTGGCCCCATGGATTTCATACCTGGTATTCTTTGGTGGTGCTCCATCCAAGTATTGCCATATGCTTTAAGAAAGAAGATTTTGTAGGAAATCAAAGTTCCTGCAAAAATCTTCTCCTTTAAACAGTATGTCAAGAACTAATAGTTCCAGAAGAGAACTGCAATATTGGAAGCTCAACAATGACCCAAAGTGTACTCTTTGTATTGCTGGTTAATTTGGGATGCAGTGAGACAACAAAGAAGGTCAACGTTCTGATCTTTATCTGAAGCTCATGGCAGCTGGTCCTGTCGGAACTCTCTTGGAATCTTATTTATGACCTCATCAAAGGGAGAAAGCAAACTGTCTGTTTGAAGTCATGCTTGAATCTTTCCACTGTTCACAGGTCTGCAGTTTGACAGAAGGTAAGGCAGGAAAAAAGAGAGCTGAATTTAGCATTCAGATTTCTTGAGAATCTGTCTCTCCCTCCCCCCACTACTTTATAGAAATAATTGGGGATTGTCTGAAGAAATGAAAGGAAACTGTATGAACAGAGTCCTTTTTAAATGACTTAAAACAGTGGCTTCACCACCTTCACCCCAAGCACTGATTCTAGCTTCTCTTAAAATCTGTGAGTTTTTCTACACTGAAATCTTTATAAGACACCTTGAAGTACCCTTCAAAGAAATGTTGCTTGGAGAATGGTCTAAAAAAGGATACAGAATCCATGTATGAAGTTGGTGGGGGTGAAAAATCTTCAAACACCAAAAGATCAAAGTCTATCCTTAACAAAATGTTCCTTTCTGTTTCTTTAAAAAACATTCGTATAATTCAGCTGTTGTTACAGATGGAGAGGAACAGCATTCATTGTAGTTGTCAGGAACTGTTAGAAACAGAATATAAAACAATAGAAATGTTCATTGGTTTCATACATAAACTACCTGTATGTTTAATAGTATGTGCATTTTTTTTGCTCTTTTATATTTTTCAGACCAGGGGTAGGGCCTTCCAGATGCTGCTAGACTACATTCCCCATTTTGCCTGAGCACTGGCCATGCTGGCTGAGGTTGATTGAAGGTGGAGTTATATTGTTGGAGGAGCATCACTAGGATAGACTTGCAGATACTCTCAACATAATCCAAACAAAATTGGGTACATATCAGCCTCACTGATCTTGGTGAGATGATTAAGCACATGCTATAGGTGAGGGCTTGGTCAACAACATAAGCATACCTGTCCTGCATGAATCACACTACTTTGGAGCAACATATATGTCATGGGGTTTTCTTACATGGCTTTTGACAACAATTGGTGCTCACTGGGCTACAAAAGTTCTTGGAGAATTTGGTAGATAAATTCCAAAACATGCCATTTCTAGCAAACAGAGCCAGTGCTTGTGAGTGCCAATATTGATTATAGGAATAAAGTGGCAAAATAACTAGCAATGATAAATCAGATATTGCCCTGATCTCTGGTTCAGTGTTTTAGTTACCCTCTGAACTGATGCAAGGAAGATTCTTTTGGACATTCTTGTGGAACTGAAAAGATTGAATCAGTTGTTGTTGCTGTTGTTGTTCTTGTTGTTGTTGTGTGCCTTCAAGTCATTTCTAACTTACAGCAACCCTGAGGTGAACCTATCGTGGGATATTCTGTGGCTGAGAGTGTGTGATATACCCAAGGTTAGCCAGTTGATTTCCATAGCCAAGCAGGAGACTGAACCCTGGTCTCTTAGGTTGTAGGCACAGTCTAACACTCAAACCACTATACCAGACTGACTCCCTTGAATTTATTACCCATACTTATCATATTGGACATTTTTAAATTATTTTATTTATTTTATTTTATTTTTTGCAGGGATTCATTTGAAATGAAAGGAAAATCTTTGGCTGTGCTACTATGATGTTTTATTTTTAAAAAACAACAACAACACATATTAGACTGATCTGAACTCCGCTCACCAAAATTGTAAACAGAATGAGAATAAAACATTATGGATGTTAATGATGAATGGACATTACATATTAAAAGATACTACTTTCCTCTGTTAGGCTTATACTAGGTAGTGACTGGTTTAACAGCTAATATTTTTTATCTTAAATGTATTTATGTGAGTCAATGATTGTAACAAACTTTTGATCAATTAGGCACATGCTTGACTTTGCCCCGCTAACATCAAGGGTTGTGTTTGATTTTGGCTGGGTTGTAGCCAGTAGACTGCAGTGACCCTCACACAGCATTGTACAGCCTAGGTTTCCATTCTTTTCCTCACTTTAAGTTAGGGGCACAAGGCTTCTTTAATGGGGAATTGGGAGGGCATCTGCCCAAACAAACAAAGGAAATATCTTTATAGAATGAAAGGACATGTGCATAGATGCCCCTTACCCTGTCCACTGTATTGTCAACACCTATAGCCATGTGACTATCCTGCAAAGAGACGGAGAAACAGTGATCTGTTACGTCCTCTTGGCATGTGAGCAGGGTGCCCATGGTGGATTTAATTCAGACATATATATAGGCAACAGTATGTGCTCATACACACACATAAAAATATAATGAATTTAGGAGAAAATAAAGTGATGATCAACAAAAATGTGGAACGAATTCATGCTAACAAAGGTTATAAAGTCAGGATTTCTGTTTTTCAAACTGGCAGACCTAAACCCAGAAGTCTTATTGTTTTATAACAACCATATCCATGATTGGTATCTGGAATAACTTGACAACACCGCAGGACATCCTTCTGGTTGCAAAATAGCAAACCTCCTCTAAATCTGCAGGAAAGGAATGGTGTTGTCATTGAGACATCCCTTTGGGTCACATATTGTCAGAAAAGCAGGATGTACATTAAACAAACAAATAAATATTCAATATATTCAGTATATATTATTCTCATTGTTATACGTAGCCTAATATTGTTCTTATAAATAGCTGAGTTGCTAAGATAGCCTGTTAATGAATTGCAAAGCTGTGTAACAGGATGCCAGCAAGAGTGTCCAGATGTGCATCCCCCTAGCCAATGTCCTGATGTGCAACTAGACTGTTGCACAATTGGACATGCTTGCCAAAGTCTCATTACACATCTTTGTAATTCCCTGAGAGGGTTTCTCAGTGCCTCTGCTATGTAGCTAAGTATATGCAAAATTGCATAATATACTCTGTCACAGAGGATTCTGAGCACAGTCTTTCAAATAGTCTGGGCCTAGGCAATAGGGGTTATAGGTCAAAAATGGGACTTTTATGTATTGATCCGATTGTGCACTGGTCACTTTGCTGGCTTCCCTATGTAGTAATGTAACAGAAGCCCTTTACTGGATATGGATATTATAGAACTACAGTTCTAATTTCTGCAGACATAAGTCCACTTTGCATGTAAGTCCTCAACAGGATTTTGGCCTATTCAAATTTCAAAATCTCTGGAGGGGGGGCTTTTTTTTGGTGCCATCAGCATAATCACAGGCACATTTGGTGAGGACATAGGAAGCAGACTTCTTGGTGATTGCTCCCCAACTGTGGAATTCCTTCATACTCCTAGATTGCCCCCCACTCTGCTCTTTTTCTGCCAGTGAGCAAAGACCTTTTTGTTTATCCAGGTCTTAGATTGTAATTATCTGTTGCAGAAGACCTTTTAACTGGCTTGTGCTGTACTTTTCATCATAATATTTTGACTGCCTCTTAAAATGTACAATTTAAACTTATGTTTTAACTGTATTCTGTTTTACCTTATATTGTAATCCATCTTGGGTCCCATATTAAGAGAAAGGCAGGATATTAGATAGATGATAGACAGATAGACAGACAGACAGACAGACATTTTTGAAAGAGTTCCACCTATTGAATACCCCTTACTTCAGACATTACTTGCCCATGCAAGGCTGACACTTAAGGATAGGTGATAATGCTATATAGATGGTTTCCTTAAATACAAACTTTCTAAAGTTTGCAGATTGCTTCACAAATTTCATGTAAAAATCTTGAGATTTTAAAAATCCACAAACGGAAGTGAGGGCTTCACCCATCCAGCTAGAGGGCTTTAAGTATTTGGCTCTAAAAATTCTGCATTTAATGTCTCCGTATTCAACCATGTAAACAAGGTCAATTGTACAACTACTTACCTATATACTCTGTACTTAATGGTCTTCATGGGGGCAGGGCTTTGGACAGCCAACTTGTATTTCTTTAGTGGAGAAGCATGCAGTTAACAGTTAGGTCAAGAGACCTTAAAGTAAAATTCTCACGCATCCTTAATGAAGACTCCTTCACAGCTATGTCTAGTAGAATTAGGCTTCACTGTTTACATTCACAAGCCACTTAACTTTTTTGTCTCCAACTTAAAAGCTTCACAAGATGGAAAAGGAGGACAACGCAGAAGCTGAAGTAATCCAGCATGAAAAGAACTGTACAGCAAAAATGTGTTGCCAATTACTGAGAAAGAAAAATGGGATTTCTCCATGGAAGGAAACAGAGGAGATTAAAAACAAGTTAGAAGCAAATGAGGTATTACTTATTCTAGTTCAGCAGCAGAAACACAAGTTCCTCCCACTTCCATCTTTCTGTCTAATCGATCAGTTGAACAGTCTGGGCTGCTGATCTCTGTAGTGGCTTCTGCTTGAATCTCTAAATACTGTTCACTCCCACCATGACCTGCATATGCTTCTTTGTCCTTCTATCTACATTTTCTCTCTGAAGAACAATGCCTGGTTCCCTTCTATGTGTACTTCTATGCTGGTGTGTGTGTGTGTGTGTGTGTGTGTATGTGTGTGTGTGTGTGTTATTGCCTATGTATGTATTTTTGTGTTTATGTATATATATACACACACACACAAACATACACACATACATAGGCAACAATATCAGTAACAGTGCTGCTGCTTTACAGAATATGTACTTGCCCTAATGGAATATGCCCTATTAGACAGTCGCCATGCTTTTCAGATTCCTGTCCTATTGCTTCCTATCACTGCAGCCTTTAGGGTCGAGTCTACATTGTACTGATGCCAGAAAGATGCTTGAGAAGCCATAGAATCTGTTGCAATTGGTGCACCACTAGTGAAACAGAGGTACCCTGGAAGGATGACATTTGTGCCACTGGAATTCTACACACGCATACACATGCACACACACGCACACACACACACACACACACACAGAGAGGTGGGTAACTCCCCCCTTCTGTCTGTGGAGCAGGGGGAAATGGGGCATGGTAGAGGAGGCACAGATACATGACGTCCAAAGGTTTTTAATTCCCCTTTCTTCTTCCTCTTCATTCCTCCTCTTCCTTTTTTATTCATACACTGAGACTTGAGGCAGCTTACCAGTGAAAACAAGTACAATATACCTAAAAACTTACAAAAGATCAACATTAAAATAGAATTAAACTATTCATAATATTAAACAACTTGAAACAAGCAATTAAAAATAGTGAAAGTCATTAAAACAGGATGAGTAAAACAACAACAAACTCTTTCCTTTAAATAAGTAAAGTTCTAAAAGTCTGCTAGCATAAAAAAGAAGTTTTTGTTTGCCAGTGGAAGAACAGCAAGGTAGGGGCCATTTGGTCTCCTCTGGAAGGTAATTCCAGGGCCTAGAGGCAATTGCTGAGAAAGCTCTGCTCACATCCCCAACAGCCATGCCTGTGAAGGTAGTAGGACCAAGAGATGGGCCTCTCCTGAGGTTCTTTATTCTTATTAATATATTTATATCTATCTTGTCTTTTTTTCCATTTCAGGATTCAAAGCAGCTTACAACAAATTGGAAAAAAAAGTCATTAAAAATCCACAAGAATCAAAAATTAAAATTGAGATTAAACAATAAAAAAATTAAAACCAGATTAGGGCTTGTGCAGGCCCACACAGTGAGATAAAGTCTGTCAGATAGCCTGGACTAAGCCATATAGCTTTATCGGTCATAACCAATGTTCCAAATTGTGCCCAGAATAAGACTGGTAGTCAGTGGAGCTGCTGGAGTAGGGAAGTCGTATGGTGCCTGTAATCCAGCCCCAGCTAATCTCCAGGCTACACTATTTGTACCAGCTGAAGTTTCCAAACACTGTTGAAAGACATCCTCACATAGAGCATCATTACAGTCAGGGTCTAACTAAATCATGTGCCGCCGTGGACAGATTTGGCATCTCTGGGTACAGGTGTAGTTGATGTACCAAGAGCAAGAGCAATAGCAGGTACATTTCTATACCGCTTATCAGTGTGAAGCACTCCCTAAGTAGTCTACATTATGTTAGCTAGTTGCCCCAACAAACTGGGTACTCATTTTACCGACCTACAAAAGGATGGAAGGCTGAGTCAACCTGGAGCCCTGCGGGATTGAACTCACAGGCCCTTTCCGCAACTTAGCTTTTCTCGGCGGTGGGGTGCGGGGATCGCGTGAGTAGCCTCTTGCGAGAGGCTCTCGCGTCCCCGCTGCTTCATCTCCACAGCCGCTGCCTGCTAGCGAGCAGGCAGCGTGAGGGCTTCTCCTCTTCCTTCCGCAGCATAGCCTGGGATTTTCCCAGGCTGCGCCGGGGCAGGAAGCGTGAGCACCACGGCTCTGGAGGCTCCGCAAGCATGGTAAGTGCATGCGGGGCCCTGGAGCGATGGGTGATCACGCATCATTCTCGGCTAGACATTGGTGACACCAAATCTGAAAACTCCAGACAATTTGCCCCAACAGTTTCCTATAAATGTCAAATGCCATGTGGAAAAAAACAAAGCCCCGAGGTACTGTAGAGGCTAGCAGTACCGCCTCTTCTGGGATTACCTCTAATATCTTGCACAAAAATGGGATGTTCCACACCTGCTGATAATTATCCATGATAAAGGGATTTGGGAAAGACTCTCTCAACAGAGTCCTTATTCAAGTGCTTCCTTCAGGCAAGTTGGAACTCTTCTTTGTTGTAAGGAGGTGTTAACTACCCCCTTCATCCACTCAGCCAGTCTTCCCCTGGACTTTTTAATAAACTAAGAAGGGTAAGGGTCTGGCGCACATGTGGGGGCCCTCCCTTCTGCATGGATCTGTCCACATCCTCAGGCTGTACAAATGGAAAAGAAGTCATTATTATCAGACAAAGAGGGACCAGAGTTCTATCCACTGTGAGGTTTGAACCATAGCATCTAATGTGGAGGAAATCCAAGAACAGGTATTAGTGCTTGAGCTCAGTTTTCCAAATTTTCTAAATTTTGAGTCAGTGAGATGAAAATGTCCACTGATGAGCTTAAACTTTGGCTGATGCGGTGGGGTAGGGTGCAAAGGAAGGCAAATTTTAAGAATGTTAGCTGTATCTTTGAAATGATAGAACTATTTTTGTTTTGTTCTCCCCCTCCTTTTTTTTTTTAAATTGATTTAACCTTTATCACTGCTTTAAGCAGTGGCTTTGTGGCTCTCTGGAGCTGGCCGCATCCTTACCTCACCAACACAGCCATAGCACTGACCGCTACCATACAGCTGCTTGAAGTATGTTATTCTCACACACACACATGAAAAGAAAAAGCTTTGCATTTGAAGATGAACCAATATCCTGAAAAGTCTTAACTCCCCTCACAACACATACACCAAGGTTGATGAAAAAAACCCTTTTGTGGGTAATGAATGGTCCTGCAACGTAAGCACACACATAACACACCTGCCAATTTAAGGTAACATTTCATACATAAGATGGAGTAAACTCTAATTCACAAAAGCTTATGGTAAAATAAATGCATCTATAGCAGTGGTTCTCAACCTGCGGGTCCCCAGATGTTTGTGGACTTCAGCTCCCAGAAGCCCCAGCCACTATGGTCAATGCTCAGGGCTTCTGGGAGCTGAAGTCCAAAAACATCTGGGGACCCACAGGTTGAGAACCACTGATCTATAGTATAGCATACACTGTATATGGTGCCACCAAGACTCTTGGCTATTTTGGCTACAACAGACAAAGATGCCTATTCCTTTGGGAATTGTTACAATGAATTTGTGGAGGGAGAGCGGGTAGGTTAGCTGTCTTCACAATACTGCATCCATTCCAATGACCCAGACAGGCTTTTATTTTTGCAAACAAATTAGCCCTGAATCCAGATTTTCAAGAAAGAATCTTGATCACTTGTTTTTCTTTCCATTACATCCTGACAATATTTGACACCTGGCATGGCGGTGGAGGAAACAAATGTTGTTATTAGATGATAGACCAGTGATGTCTGAAATCATGATTGTGAACTTCTCTGGTCATTAACTCTGTGCCTATTTCTTCCAGAATGACCAACAAACTTTTGAGGGGCAAAATGAAGGTTCATCACCATTAGTTAATCAAGAAACCTCTCAATCTCTGTCACTATCAAGAGAAGACAGTTCTGAGGAATTCAGTACTGAGCTGACCTATTTTAATGATTTGGTGATCACAAGTGACCCAGTGTCCCATATTGAGTACGTACCTTATTATAGAACATACACAAACCTTGTAGAAATCCCTCTTTGTATATATCCAGATGGGCAACAGGAGGACACAGAGAAAGAAAATGGACTTCAAAGCAATGGCTGTGCCTTGAAGCTTCAGTACGAAGATGAACCCCTTCATGACTTGGATCATTTTACTACTGGATATTTCCCATATTATAGAACTTGTGAGGAGTATTTCAGTAGCTCCGATCTTCCCAGTGATGTATACAAGATAACAGAGATTGAAGAAATTGAGGCAAACAGTGTTGATCAAACAGAGAGTGAAACAGACTGTGAAATTGACGGAGTATATGAAGAGACAGTAAGTTGCAAGCAAAGTAGTAAATCCTGTTGGTATTGAATCTATTGAATATGGTACAAACTTTACATATAGCTTTATGGATGGCAGAAATCTTTCTGTGAACTTAGGGCCTAACTAAATTGCACATTGCACACACACAATGAAATACCAAGAGAAAGTACAGCCAATATGGAAAAGGAACAATTTAGAGAACTGAGGAGTTGAAGGCCATTAACAGAGATTATTAAACTTTTTCTCTACTACTTTTTTCTCTACTAACTTTTTCTCTACTACCTGGGCAGTATTCATATTCTATTTTATATATATGACAGAGAGAGAGAGAGAGAGAGAGAGAGAAAATTTGGCTCACATCCAGTATTTCTTGCAATATTATAAATAATATGACAGATGGTGTGTTTTTAAAAAAGAAACAGACACAACAATGTTCTGATTACATACATCAGACACCCATAATTCAACCATCCTGTTGTTGTCCTAGATTAGATGTCCTTTCCAATTAAACTTTGATTTGATGTTCTCTGGCCTAAATCCTACCGTGAGGGCTTTTTCACACTAGACCGTTATAGTGCTGTTATTCCACTTTCAACATCCTATGGAATCCTAGGCTTTGAAGTTTAGAGAGGGTCCTTTAGAATTCTCAGCCAGAGACCTCTTTGGCTTCAGTAAACAACAAACCCCAAAATTCCACAGGATGTTGAAAGTGGAATAAAGCACTATAACAGTGTGGTGCGGAAAGGCCCTTAGTCCTGATTAAAGTATCTCATTGAATCAATGGAATTTAGTGAATTGTTGACTCACCATTCAACAATTGATTGAAGGGTTCTATTGTCATTAGGACTAACCAGTAACAATAACCCACTGTTGTTACTTAGCATCTGTTACAATTCTGGCCACTTTTGTTTTCAGGACTTTCAAGAAAACTATGAAAAACAGAAGGACACTGGCTGGTGCCTTGAGAATCCTGAGCTCACTGAAACTCACTATACTTTGACTGAATCTTACATTGAGCCCTGTGAATTGGAGACTTCTCTCTTAGATGACATTTTGAATGTGAATAAAGTACTTTCTTCCAGTGACTATTTTCTGTACTATAGGACATATGGAAAATTACTTCTCAATCGTGTAAACTCAAGCAATATATTCTGCAGCAGCAGAGATATGTGGGAAGGGTGTGGTATTGAAATGGAAGGCACTGGGGAGGGAAGTAGAGATTACAGCAAAGGCATTGCAGTGCGTTGACCCCACTGGGACTGCAATAATAGGTAGCGTTTTAAGAATTTCTGCCATTATACAAACCTAGTCATAATTTATATTTAAATCTTCTTATGAGAAATCGTTATGCATATTAAGGAGATATTTTGAAAAGAATAGGAGAAACATTCAATGAGCTTTTCCTTGAACTTTGAGAAATGGAGCACCTTTGGAGGAACAAAACGAAGAGGATCACTGCAAAGATGAAACAGCCCTCCTTTCTTTACTCAGCCCTACAAAGAGGAAGATGAACTAAAGTCTCAAACACTGAAGGAGAAGAAGGACTTTGCCATAACTGCGCAAGGTCTTAAAAAAGTATTTTGCTTAAAATCTTTTGCTTAAAATTGTTAACAACTTAAATGATTGTTAATAAGTGACTGTTAAAAATGGCGTTTGAGAAAAAACATTTCTTTGTCCCTCAAGTCTTCTGTTTATGAAAAGCTGAGGCAGAAGATCTTTTGATGAAAGCCCAGACCAACATCCAAAAGGAGTAGAACTTTTTAATCTGGGAACGGAAGACAATGTACACTAAAGATGAAAAAGAATGACTATGCTTAGTTCAATAACTTGTCTTACTTACTTACTTACTTACTTATTTATTTATTTGTTTATTTATTTATTTATTGTATCAAAAATATTTCTCCCTGTTTTAAGCCATACATCTTTGGCATTTACAGTAAGCAGCACCTCCAGATACATGTGAGACTTCCCCTCTTCCTCCTCCATCTTGCGGTAAAGAATTACTCGCTATACTGCCTGGTTTACTAGCAGAAAAAACAAAACAAAAACAAAAAAACTGGTATTCTACGCCATTGACTCTTATACAAGCCCCATTATGGTGTTTGCATGATGATAGCCCAGGTTCTTATTCCAGAGATTTCCTGTACTTCACTCCTAAAAGATCTTGGACATCCCACCAGAATATATTTTTTCTCCTCTGCTTGATATATTTCTCTAATCATCTCCTCCTTAGCAGGGATGGGATGACAATTATTGAAGGAAAAGTACATTATCCTCCAATTTTTACAGACTATCCTAGTTTTCCTGGAGTTCCAGTAAATATCTTGTTGTATGCACTAGATTGTCTTCTCTTGTGTCTTTTCCTTCCTCTTCTCTCTATCCTTCTGTGCTTTTGCCTCCTCTTTGCTGGTTTGTTTCTTCTCCTTGAAGAATTTCCCCATTTCCTCCTTTTCTTAAGCATTTCAATTGTTTCTGGATGGTTTAATCTCTCCCCTTCTTTTCTGCACCTCTTTCTACCTTTTCCATTCTTTCCACCCTTACCATTCGCAGATATTTTATGCAGCTGACTCTCTGGCCATTTCCACCCTACACTGTTATAGTGCTATTCCACTTTTAACATCTTATGGAATTCTGGGGTTTGCAGTTTAGGGAGGGGCATTTATAATTCTTGGCCAGAGAGCTATTTGGTCTCAGTAAACTATAAACCCCAGAATTCCACAGGATGTTGAAAGTGGCATAAAAGCACTATAACAGTGTAGGGTGTAGGGTGCCTTCCTCCCAGCCTCCTGCTGACACACAGCTCACATTGCAAACATTCAGTGCCTGCATGTTATGTTGTTTGTGGGGAACACCACATCATGATATTGCTGACCAGTCCTCACAAATACTGCAAAGAATATTATTTAACAGAGGCATTGCAGTTGCTCACTTATAAATACAAATTTCCTCCAGTCAGCTGTTCATAGAGTTACTTTCCTCATAGACAACTTTATCAAATAATTATTTCAAAAATTACAGGAAAAGGTCAATGCACCATAGAAATATTGAGGATAAAAAAAACAGGAAGCCTTTGGAACATTATTAAAGACTGCTGGTTTGACTTCCACTTTTTTCTATGATGTAAAAACCAAATAACTCTTATATTGGGTTGCTTAATGTGAATGCACTGGATGGGTATTATTATGCATTATAGATGAATAAATAAATCCATATTATAATGTAGCAAAGTTTGTGCATTCTGATTAGTCCTCTACAAAACTCCCGGGTAACAAAATATATATGAGTAACTGCTTATTAGTTTGCAGATGCTCACTCAGAGGCCCTTTTCGACCTGCCTCCCACGACATCCTGGCGTCATCCCAGCAGTGCCTTTACCAGGATGGGAGTGTGTCCTGAATGCTCCCCTCCACACCCAGATGGTAGGATTCAGGACATGCTCCCTCCTTCTGCAGTGCAGCTGGCCTTGTCTGGTGCTGCACGGAGGAAGGAAGCCCCTCAACAGAGCTTCCGCCTTTTCCACACAGCCCTAGCCAATGCGATTGTCGTGAGAAAGGGGCCTATTACCAGATTTTTTCCCAGTAACAGTATTATGCATGGTCACAATGGCTGGGACACAACAGGAGTGGGACCGTGACAATGTCATGTGGTAGCATGCATCACAACTCGGCTTCAACAGGTCCCCATGCAAGGATGGGACCATAGTGCAGAAGTGGCCTAAGAAACTCAGAGCAGCTGACATCTGGTTTTCAGGTGGTCTTTCATCTAAGCATCTTACAGGACCAGACCTGCATTTTTTGTTGTAAGTAATTCCTTACACATGAGCATACAACGAGGGTAACTAATTTCTCTAATATGGTAATGTTACCACCGTGTACTGGCCTGGGCTTTGGTGAACCAAAGATATCATTTTGATATCATAATTTGGCCCTGCTCTGCCACCAGCCAAGTGTTTGTGAGGCCACCGAACAAGCGCGAAGCTAGGCATGGCTACTATTTGTTGCTCCCACCAAACCAAGCCAGAAATAGCCAGAACTGCTTTAGGGGACCTCCCGAAACAAACATCCTCATTACCAATGCGCAATAAACAAAGAGACCCTCTGCCCTGAGAGGGCACTCTGGCAAGCTAGGTACTTAACTGCCGAGCTAGCTGCATCTGCATACCAGCCATACTATTGTCAATTCAGAACATAATTCAATCATGTAAATTCTGACCTTTCGGAAGCATTGTCTCCAACGCAAAACTTATTGTTTTCGCCCAAGACCAGACTAGCCTACGGTCGTTCTTTCCCTGATAAAACCCCCCAGTTCTGAGAGCTCTTCGGAACTCTCGCCGGATCGCTTGGACTTCTACTCTGCCTTGCTGCCGCTCGGTTCAGCAGATTCCCTTCGGCCGCCACGCCGGGTTTCCTCCTCTACAATCAGCTTCCCCAGGACTGCAGGACAGGTGGCGTATCACCCATTCCCCTTGAACTCTATTTTCCTTTTCTAGTTAGGAGTGTGTTTGTGCCTTTCTTTAATAACTGTTTAATAAATCTTAATTGTTATTTGAACCATTTGCCTCCTCACTGACCTGACACTGTAGACATAGGGTAAAAAATCCCCGCTAAGTTACCCTGCCTCTCGTTAGCCAAGAGAGTGCTCCACCTAATTTCCCCATCTCGTTTGTGTTAGGTTTTGGTTATTTGGACCTCCCTCCTGGGACCCCCAACTCACAGGGTAACAGTAATGAGGTGGAACAATAGAACTGCAGCCCCAAATAACCCATATCATAGGACTGTAGGTGGGTTTTGCTTTGAAGGCAGTCTTCTGTTGTTGCTCTATTTTGTTCGGCCCTGAATATAACCAGGTTATACGATATCTGAAATGAAGCTGCACAAAATTTATACTGGGCCTCAGGAGAGAGTAGAACAGAACTGTCAATGTCACTCTGTTACCTTCAAATATTGATTCAGATGTTCTGACATTCATACCCATGCTGTTACAGATAAGGCACCTCAATGAACATTATGTGTTACTTTTTTATCATGTGATTTAATTTTTCAGCAACACACTGCATTCTTGCAATTATGTGAATTCTTTCTTATCAACTCTTTATTCCTCTATAGAAAATACATCTGCATGAGAACAACTATTTAGGTAGTAGTTAGCCTTTGTACATTCTGAGAGTCTGAACAGAAGCAAGCTCTTGAAAATGCTGAAGGAAAAGCTGGGCAGGGAGAACAGTTCAAAATTCACTTACCTAAAATCTGGAGTTGAAAAATTCCCCATTCTATCTTTCATTCACTATGGCCCTTTCCACATCCTACCTTTTCTCGGCACTGAAGTGTGGTGGTCGCCAGAGCAACCTCTTGTAAGAGGCTCTCGCTTCCCTGCTTCTTCAGCTCCATACGAGCTTCCTGCTCGCATGAGAGCCACACCTCTTCCTTTCACAGTGTAGCCTGGGACCTTCCCAGGCTGCACTGAGACAGGAAGCGCAACCAGCCCAGCTCCCGAGGCTCCGCATATCAGGTAAGTGTGCGCGGGGCCCAGGAGCAATGCCTGATTGCACAGCCAAGATGCGTGATCATTGCCTGCCGGCCCCTAGAGCCTTGCGTGATTGCGAGGGTGTCGTGCAAATTGCTTCTCGCAATCATGCGAGGCTCCAGGCCCTCTTTCGCATGGCAGATGCTGTGCAAAAAGGGCCTATGATAGATCTTGTACTGCTGGGGACATTTTAGAGAGTGTGTTCAATGATGCTGAACAAGTAAGCAAGGAATTCTGAGGCCTGTTAGTCATAAGCCCATGAAAATGTGACTGTTGGGTTGATAAAGTTAAATAATAAAGCCTGGATTTGCATAAATCAAACTTGATTCTGCTGGAATCCACCTACTACAGTGTTTTGCAACTGATCAACAAAAATGACCATAGTATGTACTCTTTCTGGATGGTAATGATGATAACAATACCAATGACAACAGCAATAGTAAACACTGCACTTGAGACTTTTCAGTTATATGGAAAAAGTTAACTGGTAGTGTGTATGGCAGCAATTTGAGAAGAAAGGCAAGTTTTCATTGCTCTTGGGAGGAATAAGGAATTGAAGCATATTTTACCTCTGCCAAATATATCACCTCTTCAAGATTTCACACAAACTTGGCAAACCACTTCCCCTCCTCATATTGTTGCTAAATTGCTGGGCCTCCTTATTTCCAAAATATAGGTGTGTTTGTCTTGGCATTTAATAATATTTCTAATTATGTGGCTGAGTTAATAGGCATAAGAAAATCTGTGAAAATCTACAGTCAGATTAGCCCCTTTTTGGTCATATCTATTAGCAAAGCAGTTTAGCCAAGACAGAGAAGGATCTGTGGGGGAAAATGAGACTGAACCTGTCAGGATCCAATCTTCATTTAGCAAAGTCACACAGAGAAGCGGTAGAAGTTTTATCTAATGACTTGTGGCTTCAGACTGGTACTTGGAATAAACACAGACGCAGGTAGCTTTGAATAAAAGACTAAATACTTTACTAATGACTCTTCATTTACATCTGTATTGAGAGAGCCTGCTACCTGTCTAATCTAGTGAATAGGAGATTCTTCAGTTTAACTCACCATCCTCCTTGATGGGACTCAAACTCGGAGCATGCGAAGAGTTCAGGGAAAGCAGCCATTGAGAACAAAGAGAGAGAGAGAGAGAGAGATCTCGAGAGAGAGGGAGGTCTTAACTTTTATAAGACCGATGACCCAAGCAACTGTCCTGGGTCACATGATCTGAGCACCAAAGGTATTTATGATCATGCAATAAAAGACAGAGAGGCAAATGGAGAAGATCTGGCATGCAACAGAAAGGGAGGCGCTATCTTGCTATTGCCCATCTCTTCTAATAACAAGATGGAGCGGGGAGAGAGAATGCTGGTAATTTTTCCAACAGTCCCCTTCTCATTCTCTTGGACCAACATCGAGGATCTTCATGCCTTCTCGTAGTCTCTGGAACTGGTCTCTTGGTAGAGGCTTGGTAAGAATATCAGCAAGCATCATTTCTGTATTGCAGTATTCTAGCTGAACAATTCCATTGCGACACATCTCTTGCACCTTATGGAAAGCAATGTCAATGTTCTTCTTGAGTGGCTTCTCACTTTCAGAAAGTTTGATGCAGCTTTGGTTATCTTGCATCAAAATGGTTGGCTTGGGCTCTGTTATGCCTAAGTCCAGAAGTAAGTTATGCAGCCACTTTATTTCATCACATGCTGCTTTTGCAGAAACACACTCAGCACCTGTGGAAGAATCTGCAATTGTAGATTGTTTCTTACTTGACCAGCTTATAGCTCCTCCACCATAGAAGATCAGGTTTCCGCTGGTTGATTTTCTCTCTGCTAGGTCTGCAGCCCAGTCAGCATCCGCATAGGCAACCAGTCGTGGTTGATCACAGGCTGGCAACATCAGCTTGTAATCTGCAGTTCCTTTCAAATATCTGGCAACTCTTTTCACTGCAATGAGATCCTTTTCAGTAGGAGAGTTAACCATTCTGCATAAGATACCAACAGCATTTGCAATATCAGGTCTGGTGAAATTAGCAATGTATAGGAGCTTTCCAACTGCAGTCCTATACTTGTCTCCATTTTTCAAGGGTTCACATTTCTCAGTGTCCTTTAAGAAACCCACTTCCATTGGGGTTGCCACAATATTGGCATCCTTTAGTCCAAGGCAGTCCAGAAGATCTATTATCTTCTGTTTCTGGTTAAGATAGAAGCTTCCATCACTGCTTCTTTCTATTTGTACTCCAAGATAGTGTGAGATGTCTCCCAAATTCTTGATGTCTATCTCTTTCTTGAGATTGTTGACTATCTCCTCACTATCTGCTTTATCTTGACTGCACAGGATCAAATCATCAACATAACATGCAATATAAGTCCATTTATTGTTTCTGAATCTTTTGTAAACACACTTGTCAACAGTGCCTGGAGTGAAGCCTTGTTTGACAAGAAGCTGGCTTAGCTTCTCACTCCATGCTCTGGCAGCCTGTTTCAAGCCATAAATGCTCTTGTTCAATTTGCATACAAGATGCTCTTTCCCAGGAACTTGAAATCCTGGAGGCTGTTCCATGTACAGTTCCTCATCCAATTGTCCATAAAGAAAAGCTGTTTTAACATCAAGATGTTGGACATGCATTTTCTTAGATGCTGCAACATCTAGGAGAGTTCTCACAGTTGTGTGTGTGGCAACAGGGGCAAAAATTTCATTGTAATCTTCACCAAATTGTTGTGTGAATCCCTTTGCCACTAACCTGGCTTTATATCTCTGAATTTCCCCTTCTGCATCTTGCTTTGTGGTAAAGACCCATTTACAGCCAATTGCCCTTTTTCCTTTTGGCAATTCTGACAAAGTCCATGTTTTATTTTTATATAAAGATTGCATCTCTTCAACAGCAGCTTCCACCCACTTTTGAGAATCTGACTTTGGTAGTCCCTTGATCTTTTGCCAGTCAGAGGGTCGTGGAATCTTCTCCTCTGTGGCTAGATAAGACAGTCTATCAGGTGGTACGCCTCTGTTGATGCGTTCAGATCTTCTTACCTGGACTTGGACACCTGGGTCTGCTCCTTGAGCGCCGTCTGGTTCCGCGTCCTCTGGCCGGGTCACCAGATCTGTAGCCCCTTCTGGATGCAAGACATCTGGAGGATTGTACAGTGTCACATACTCTGGTTGCTGGTGGGAGTCTCCTTCCACTGCAAACAAATCTGGATAGACATCTTGGTTTGGATTAGATTTGGGCTGTGGCCTTTCATCAACATAAACAGCACTTGTTATTTTTATTGTACGCCCATCTGGATTTAGAATTCTGTAACCATTTCTAGCATAACCAACAAAAATTCCCTCTTCACTTCTACAGTCAAGTTTGTCTCTTTTCTGTTTGGGAATGTAGGTATATGCTTTACTTCCAAAAACTTTGAGATGATTCACTTTGGGCTTAGTCCCATTCCATAACTGAAATGGAGTTGCATCTCTGGATTTAATTGGCAGACGGTTGCACAAATATGTAGCAGTCATAATAGCTTCAGACCAATAGCGTTTAGGCATGTTAGCCTCTAAAAGCATTGTGACTGCCATCTCTTTGAGAGTTCTGTTCATTCGTTCTGCCACTCCATTCTGTTCTGGAGTGTAAACTTGTGTAGTTTGATGTTCAATGCCATGTTCCTTAAAAAACTCATCAAACTCTGCATTAACAAATTCACTTCCATTGTCAGAGCGTAGGCTTTTAGGTTTGTAGCCAAATCTATTAGAGACAAGATTAAAGTATTCCTTGAATTTCTCAAAAGCTTGACTTTTCTCTTTGAGAAGGTAAGTGTATGTGTATCTGCTGAAATCATCAATAATACTCATAAAGTAAGAATTTCCACCTGCAGACTTTTGGCTGAATGGACCACAAAGATCAGTATATAAAAGGTCTAGTGGTTTGGTGGATTGTCTCTCAGTAATTGACGAATGTGATGCTCTGACAGCTTTTGCCCTTAGACATTTTATGCATTTCTCATTGTTAGAGCATATTTTAAAATTAAAGTCTATAGCAAGTTCTTGATTAGCCAGTCTCTGAATGCATTGTACATTTCTGTGCCCAAATCGGCGATGCCATAAATTTAAACAGTCTTTGTGATTACACTGGATCACAGTATTTGCATATGAATCCAAAATTTGCATTTGGTAACAGTCACCATTTAGGATTCCTCGAAAAATTAAATTTTTGCCATGAAGACCAAAACAAGTTTCCTTTTGAAAATAACTCTGTTTCCTCTCGCTGTAGTTGTTCTGACACTATAAAGAGACACTTTTAAATCTGGGACAAAATAAGCATCATGAATTCTTAAAGTCTCTATCCTGTTGGCGCCAAGTTTTGTTTGCAAAAGAACTGTCCCTTTCCCTTTTGCAACCACTGATTGGCCATTTGCTAAATAAACAGGAAAATGTATGCTTGTATCAAGATTTACAAACATTTCTCTCCGATTAAAGTAATGACTAGTAGCACCGCTGTCAATTACAATTATATTTTCTTTTTGATTTTGCATAGGCTTGAGCAATTGTTCATTAATTAGACCAACATTAAAATTTGCAGAAGATTTCTTCTTAGAGTTAAAACCACTTTTATCACTGGGTTTGTGTTCCTGATGTTTCCCCTGAAATTTTGATATGTTAATTTTGTGGCTATTTGTTCTCTGTGAAGAAGACTCTTTGATGTGCAAATTCTCCTCAGCAAGTTGAGTAAACTCTTTTCCAGCAGCTCTTACTTCAGGTTTAAAATTCCTCAAATTTTTCCTATTTTGATATTCTATAACTTCAGCAATAGCAGTTTCCAAATTTACATCTCCCTTAATTTGTAGAGCATCAATTATGGGCTCAAAAAATTCAGGCAAGCTTCCTAGAAACATTCCCAGTCTCACAGGTTCTGAAAGATTTTCTCCAGCACTTTGCAATTCAGATACCATAGTCATGAAAGTGTTAATATGTTCATTCAAAAATCTAGGATTTAACAATTTCATTCTTGTAAGTCTGATTATAATACCACTTTGTTTTGCAATACTGGGAGAGTCAAATAATCTCTTCAGTTTTTCCCATATTTCTTTAGCACTTTTCAGGTCCCTGATGTGATAAACAATGCTTGGATCAATGGCTAAGCAGATATAAGCAGTTGCTTTCTCATCATCTTCATCAAATTTCTGCTTTGCCCTATCTTCTGTGGACCGCTGTCCTTTCACAACTTTAAACAGTCCCATTGTAGTTAATTGCATTTGCATATTCCAAGACCAATTTCGGTAATTGCTACCAGTTAACTTTTCAATAGTAAGCAATGGATTAGAAGCCATTGTTCAAGCGGTCAGTCTCTGCCGGCCGGGTGCCACGTGGTCATCAAACAAAGAACTTCTCTTCTGAGCCCGTGACCCAAATTTGTGGGGGAAATGAGACTGAACCTGTCAGGATCCAATCTTCATTTAGCAAAGTCACACAGAGAAGCGGTAGAAGTTTTATCTAATGACTTGTGGCTTCAGACTGGTACTTGGAATAAACACAGATGCAGGTAGCTTTGAATAAAAGACTAAATACTTTACTAATGTCTCTTCATTTACATCTGTATTGAGAGAGCCTGCTACCTGTCTAATCTAGTGAATAGGAGATTCTTCAGTTTAACTCACCATCCTCCTTGATGGGACTCAAACTCGGAGCATGCGAAGAGTTCAGGGAAAGCAGCCATTGAGAACAAGAGAGAGAGAGAGAGAGATCTCGAGAGAGAGGGAGGTCTTAACTTTTATAAGACCGATGACC
Organism: Iguana delicatissima; assembly: GCA_948472985.1. Lineage (NCBI taxonomy): Eukaryota > Metazoa > Chordata > Lepidosauria > Squamata > Iguanidae > Iguana > Iguana delicatissima. The sequence continues at coordinate 118,681 of CAOKZL010001788.1, forward strand.
CAAGCAACTGTCCTGGGTCACATGATCTGAGCACCAAAGGTATTTATGATCATGCAATAAAAGACAGAGAGGCAAATGGAGAAGATCTGGCATGCAACAGAAAGGGAGGCGCTATCTTGCTATTGCCCATCTCTTCTAATAACAAGATGGAGCGGGGAGAGAGAATGCTGGTAATTTTTCCAACAGGATCCAATGGAGATTCAAAACCAGTAGCATTGGGATGAAACAGTCACATAGTGGATGGGTGTGTCAATATTGTTTTCAAAATTCTTAATGACCATCAAGAAATCAGAACAAGAGTAGGGCCCTTTTCGTACAGCGTTTCTTAAGTGAAAGGGCCCCTTGACATCGCGTAAATGTGAGGAGCGGTCTGCATGATGCACTCACATTTACGTGACACTCAAGAGTGTGACACGAACCACTAACAGATTTTCTTATTTTCGGCTTCAAGCCAAAAATGCCGCGCGGTTGCGCAACGCTCAGGGGCCTGGAGCGCACTTACCTGCCGTGCGCAGCTTTCTGAGCCGTGCCGGTCACGCTTCCTGCCTCAGCACTAGCCTTCAACTCCCAGCAAGCAGCTGTGGTGACGAAGCAGCAGGGATGTGAGAGCCTCGCACAAGAGGCTGCTTGCATGATCCCAATGATACCAATAAGAAGTAAGTTGTGGAAAGGGCCTAGGATTTGGAAGGGCAGCTGTAAAGGAATTAGACAAGATCCTGAAATGTAAAGATATATCACTAAATACTGAAGTTAGGATTGTCCATGGCATCATATTTCCAATTTCTGTGTATGGTTGTGAAAGCTGGACAGTAAAGAAAGCTGATAGGAAAAAAATCAACTCCTTTGAAATGTGGTGCGAGAGAAGAGTTCTATGGATACTCTAGACTGCTAAAAAGACAATTGAATGAGTCCTAGCGCAAATCAAGACTGTACTTTTCCTAGAAGCCAAGAAGAGGCTGTTGTATTTTGACCATATTAAGAGAAGTAATGACTCAATAGAAAAGACAATAATACTTGGTAAAGTAGAAGGCAGTAGGAAAAGAGGAAGACTGCAATACAGATGGATAGACTGAATCAAGGAAGACATATCCTTGAATGTGCAAGACCTGAGGAGGTTGATTGTTAACAGGATGGCTTAGAGATCTGTGATCCATTGGGTCAACATAAGTTGAAGTCAACTTGACAGCAGCTAACAACAACAACAAATGCAGAGCTGGTATTCCTTGCTCTAGTGAGAATTCCAGTGCTGCTTCTTCCACCGCCTGGGTCAAACTATTGACCCATGATTATGTGACTTCTGCTTTTACTGCATTGTGGTGTGCTGCAAAATGGCATAAAACATTTTTGGCCCAAGTACTGTTCATTTGCTTAGAAAAACAAACCAAAAAAAGAAGAAGAAAAAAATCATTTGGTTGGGACATTATTTTCCTCCTTTTTGCCCTAGCTATTTTTTAAAACACCTGTATGTGGCAACTGGCTGAAATTTTTGTACATTTTACTATGGTGTATGTTGATATTGTGATAAGGGATCTACAGTAAGGTTTCAATGAGCCATGACCAAAACTGGGAGCCCTCTCACACTACACAGTGACAGCGCTGTGATTCCACTGTAACTGCCATGGGAACATCCTATTGAAACCTGGGACTGGCAATTTAGGGGTGGAATTCAGAATTCTCTGTCAGAGAGCTCTTTCTTGTGCCTCAGCCAACTACAAACCCCAGGGTTCTGTAGGGTGCAACTATGGCAGCGAGATCAGAGAGCTGTGATTGCGCTCTGATGCCTTGAGTCCCAACTTTGGGGAGAAGGCAGAATACAAAAAAAGATCATCATCATCATCATCATCATCATCATCATCATCATCATCTTAACAGCCAAAAATACCCTAACAGCCAGTACCTGCATCAGGCGAAGGAAGTCTCTTCAGCAGCTGATTAGTGAGCAAGGAAGATGATATTTCCAGCCTACTCCTAGCAGGGAGGGAGGGTACAACAGGGCCCTACTTTAATTGACTCAGCCTTGTTCACTGGCAGAAAGGGGCAAGAGACATCGTCCTGCTGTGCCCCAATCACCAGCCGGAAAGGCCTCTACCACTTAGAATAGCCCACTAATGCTGAAGGTGGAATTTGGGGGCTTTTACAAAAATAGCAATAGTGCTATGATTGTGAATACCTACTGTTCCAGAATATTGAGCAGTTACAGATCTATAACTCTAGGGGCCTTTTGGCATTATGTTATAGTGGTATTATTCCACTTTCAACATCCTATGGAATCCTAGGGTTTGCAGTTGGGCATTTCGAATTCTTAGCTAGAGAGCTCTTTGGCCTCAGGCCAGAATTTCACAAGATGTGGAAGTGGAATAACAGCACTGTAACAGTGTAATTCAGAAAGGCCCTAGGTTATGCATCCATAAGCACAAAAGAGAATGCTAGCCCACAGTCATAGTAGAAGTAGTCGTAGTAGCACTAATAAGGATGATAAAAAGATGTAAGGAGCTCAACCAGGGCAAATTCTCCCCAAACTCTGTTTTCTGATCCCCACCCCCACCCCCTGCAAACTGATGCTCAATAGTCTGTTGCTCCTGGAGATCTCTGAATATTTTAACTCCTCAGTAAGCTGGGTTTTTTTTTTTTCTTTTTGACCCCTTTTGGGTGTTTTGGTTTTTTTAAAAAATTGTGCCTCTGAATACTTCTGGGGTCACAAAAGCATGCTGTTTTAACTGAATGCTTTTATTTTGACTCTGGCCTGTCAGCACTCAACCACCTGAATTTGCTATTAAGAGAAATGATGTTGTGGAATTGTACCATAAATATGAAGATTATCATAGAGCTTAATTATTTTGCCTTTCCAAATGCTCCTGGGATCAAATAGAGCCCTCTTTTCTAGCTATGAGCTATATCTAAAATTAGCTCTTCTGCTCTGACCGTTCTGCCTGATTTATGTGACCAATGAATCTGAGAAATCGAGGATTTTGGAGATAAGTGTCTTACAAGCTTCCTGGATTAGGAGAGAAAATAAGCAAAATAATTAAGCACTGTGATTCACATTTTCTAGATGGAATATTATTTTAATATACTTTCCATAAAGCTGTACAAATATGGAAGAGAAATGCTAAAGAAAAATAAAATGTACAGCTTTCTTGGTTATGATGTATTTTCTCTAAACTAATATTCATATTTCCCCCCACCAGACTGTTAACTTCCATAACTTAGAGAGATGAGTATGTTTCTCCAAAGCTTTCCCATACAGTAGTCTTACATTTGAAAGGGAAGGATGGATCCCTTCATCCAGGAAAATGCCTCATTTGGGAATGGCAAATATTTCAGTAAAAAGGCTTGGCAGACGGGAGCATATTTACTTTTATCTTTCTCCTTCGAAAATCCATAATTATTGCTCTGAGACCTCAGTATTTCAATATTATTAGTAGTCCTTTCAAGTTTGCAAAATAGTCCACAATTTCTTGGGAACACACTATGTAGTTTTCATTGATCTCACATAATCCTTTAATCTCATGAAACCACAAAGTTAATTCTTAAAAACAGGCCCCAACAAAAATGTTCTCTTTTAATAGTGAAATTGGGGGGTGGGGTATCAAGGGGATCCTCAGGCGAGTCTCGCAAGAGGCTAGAATGGATCAGGCTTCATTTAGAACCAAATTAACATGTTTGCCATCCTAATTGCATTTTTCTTTCAAAATTTCGATAATGCTTCAGCCAAGTGTATAATGACAGTGGGATTTTGTTTGTTTTGTGTCAACATATGACTTTGTCCTAGTTATTGTCTGTCAGCTGGTCCTACCCGAAATATTTTTTGTAAAGTTAAAATTAGATATGGATACCCATATTAGATGTGGATACCCTCCATTCTATAGACGGAGGAAGAAAAAAATACAAATACATTTATCAGAGGGTTTCTTTCCCCCATATTAGGAAAGAAGGACTGGGAATCAACACTAAGGTTGTGCAAGGTAAACTTTAGCACACTGAACATGCTGGCCAATACAACACAATCTTTGTGTTGAACCACAATGTTACACATGTGAACACACACTGATATGCATCACTGAACGAACAACTGAATGTGCACGTGCATGTACAGGCCCACTGTGCAGTGGCACCCCATGTGCAATTCTGCTTCTGGACTCTTGAATGGAATGCAAACATTCCATTCCTGGTGGCACAGTGGTTAAATGCCAGTGCTGCAGCTACAATGTTGTGGGTTTGATCCTGCAGGGCTCCAGGTTGACTCAGCCTTCCATCCTTCCGTAGGTTGGTAAAATGAGTATCCAGCTTGTTGGGGGCAATTAACTAAAACAGATTGTAAACCACTTAGGAAGTGCTTCACGCTGATAAGTGGTATAGAAATGTAACTGCTATTGCTCTTTCACAAAAGGAGGTAATCCTTCACTAATTTTCTTCTTGAAGGAAGCAAGCAATTTTTACAAGGAAGTCTTTAAAAACTGTGCTCTTTCCAAAGACTATCCACAGTTTGGGACCTATTCTGTGCAACATTTGGAAATAGCCATTTTCTGCCCAGGAAACACCAATTTCTGTTCATAAAATTATATTTCTGTGAAGAAACATTTCTATTTCTGTGTAGAAATTATATTTCTGTGTAGAAAATTCTGTTTCCTGCAGAGAAAATACTGTTTTCTGTACAAAATGCCATGTCCAAATTTTGCATAGAACAAGTCCCAAACTGTGAGGCTTCTTGTGGGTCCAAGATGCTTCTTGACAGGGTTTCTTGAAACTTGAGAAACATGATTCCCCTCCCTGCCTTTTTCAAATATTTTTGAGAATTTTTCCACATCACATTACACAACAGAAAAAAATGTCCATCTGCTTTCACTGGAGAATTTTACACATGCATAAGGCATCGACTAGAATTCAGTAAATATGATTAGTTCAAAGTTACCAACCCTTGGACTAACACCATACACTCAAGGTCTGGAAAGTTAGTTTTTAAACACAATTCATCCCCATTAAAAACATGACCCCCATGTTTTTAAAATCCAATTCATTGCTGTTATTCATTGCAACGTTTAAAAATAACATGTTGAATTACAGATGATGTTAAAAACTAATCTCAGTATTGCTAACAGAATGGCATAATGTGAAAAGGATCTAGGAGTTTTAGTGGACCAAAAGCTGAACATGAGTAAGCAGTGTGATGCAGCAGCTAAACATGCTAATGCAATTCTGGGCTGCATCAACAGCGTCTAGGTCAAGGGAAGTGACAGTACCTCTCTATTCTGCTTTGGTTGGACCCCAGCTGCAATGCTGTGTCCAGTTCTGGGAACCACAGCTCAGGAAGAATATTGACAAGCTGGAATGTGTCCAGAGGAAAATGACCAAAAAGATAGAAGGCCTGGAAACCATGCCCTATGAGGGGCAACTTAGAGAGCTGGATATATTTAGCCTGGAGAAGAGAAGGTTAAGAGGTGGCATGATAGCTATGTTTAAATATTTGAAGGGATATCACAAGGAGGATGGAGCAAGCTTGTTTTCTGCTGGTCTAGAGATTAGGGCCTTTTCCGCACTTTGTTTTTAAAACGGGGCAGCGTGTCCTCCAGTGAGAATGTTTGCACTTGGGGGCGAACTGGGTATGGACTACTTTCTGTAGTTTTGGACTTCAGCCCGCTCCGGAATGACCAGAACTGGTGGTTGTCCATGCTATTGAAAGACCACTTAAAACAGGTCTTTCAATAGCCCGGCGTGCCCCAGTCCGTCGCTGCGCTCCTGTGTAGATCTGCAGGCTCACACCAGCGCGAGGCTGCAGATCTTCCGGGGCGGACTTCTGGCTGGTGAGCTTCTCCGGTTGGTGGAGAGCCTCCACCAACCGGAAGTCTCCATTTTCATCCCCAGAGCAGTGTGTAGTGCGGGCACGCACTGCTCTGGATCAGCGTGAATCGTCAGAGGGAGTGTGCCAGTCTGGTGAGTAACAGACTGCCCCGCTTTCTTCCCAAAGTGCGAAAAATCCCTAGGACATGGAGCAATGGCTTCAAACTTCAGGAAAACAGATTCCATCTAAACATTAGGAAGAATTTCCTGATGGTAAGAGCAATTCAGCAGTGGAATGTGTTGCCTTGGGCTGTGGTGGGGTCTTCTTTTCAGAGTTTTTTAAACAGAGGTTGGACGGCCATCTGTCAGGAATGCTTTGATGGTGTATTCCTGCATGGCAGGGGGTTGGACTTGATGATCCTTGTGGTCTTTTCCAGCTCTGTGATTCTATGATTCTATGATAAAATTTGAAACACTGACCAGTATCCTCTATGCACTATGTTGTCATATTCCAACAGTTAATACAAATTGATCAGTATTTCATTCACAACCAATGAATTAATTTTCCAAATAAATATAATACTGCTTTAAAGCTTCCTTCCCTCCCTCCCCCATCTCCATGGGAGCAAAGTCAATTTTTATTTAAAACACCTTTTCTTTAATGTGGAGAATCATATTAATTGTATCTTTTATAATTTTGTATCCCTCCCTTTGTTTCTATTAGTTTGTTCCACTTCCTTAGCCAATCACTTTCATTCAACTGACCCATATACCTCATTCTTCTTTCTAATATACAAACATTATATATTCTGAATAATAATATTGTCATATACACACCTTCCATTTTGCTTCATCTTTCCAACTGTATGCTATAAACACCTGAGCTGCCCTAAACATTTGTTTCAGCAAGTAATCCTCTTTTCTATTCAAATCCAAATCCATTTTATTTGGTTATGCATTTTTCTTTACTTAATTCAAAATTTTCCCATTATTTCATCTAGTTTGTTAACCATTTCCTGCCAAAATCTCTGCACCTTAAACATTCCCACCACATATGTACATATGTGCCTTGACTTCCACTTCCACATCTATCGCAACAATTAGATGGCATATATTTATTATAACTACTGTAGTGTTCTGTTCCATCTTCCAATTAATTTTAACTGTTGCTCCTTTATTTTAGTATTTTTAATCTTGATAGCTTCATTTTGCCACCGTTAAATTTGTGAGACAAGGTGCTCACATATTCACAGCCCCATAATCATTTCTAAAAATTATGTAAGAGACTTTCATGCAAGATCATATACAGTATCAGACCATTACAGTTACTGGTTTTGGTTTCTTTTTCTCAGTTGTTTTGATGAAAATGAGTATATCATGTCTGCTATGGGGAACTAGTTGAGACAAAATAATTTTCTCTGTTTGAAGTTTTCATTTGTATTATTGATTCTTGGGGTTTGTCTGCTCTTCAGACCAGAAAAACCAAAGAAGTATCTTATAGTTCAGAATCTTATAGTTCCCTTTGAATCAATAAAACAAAACAAAACAAAACAAAACAAATATATTAGGCATGATAATATTATGCCAAGAAGAGCTATATATACTGAATTTTCTGTTCCTAAAGTAACAAAATGACTTTCAATTTGCAAAAGAAGGAGGCCAATATTGTATTTTTTTCCCAGTTTTTCCAAAAATCTTTTTTTTCCACCCCCTCATCATAGTTCACCCTCACGGTTTCAAATTTTCCAGAAATGTTACATCTCTGCTTCTGAAAGCTTCCAGGAGGGTCAATTCCTTTTTTTTTTTTTTTCTGCCAGAAAAGGCAATCTTGGTGAGTCTGGGGAAGCTGTAGATCTAAAGACAACTTTGGTGGCCACATGAAATCTCAGGGCATTAAGAACTATATTTTTAAAAAAATATCTCTGAGGTCATCATGTAAAGTATCTTCCCATGACATTCTATGTCATTTTAGTATGATGTCATTTCAATATAATTTAAAGGCATTTTTTCCCTGTGAACAGCTTTTTCCTTTGCTATGTTGTCCCCTCCCTCCTTCCACTGCCTCCTTTTGCCATCCTCACCAGAGTGTTTCCATTGGAGGTGGGCAAGAGGAGGGGCTCCAATAGTAAGTGGCATGAAGTGGGGAACAGGCAGCAACTGAAACATATGTAGGGGCTGTCAGGCCAGGACTATCCAGAGCCCTGAGTGCTCCAGGCCAAAACCAGAGACCTAGGGACAGGGACAGACCTTGGTAATGTTACAGGATGATGTTACAAGGGACAGCCACTGCAGATATCATCAACTGTGATACTTTAAGCATCAGCCAAAGTTGTACAGAATATGCCACCCAAATTAAAAGAAAAAAAAACCAAGTCTAAAAAAATGAGGAAAATATCTGCACAAACACACACTTATCATGGTACTGCTCTTGTTCAGAGATTTTGCCTCCTTGTCCTGAGGACTTTAGGAGAAGTGCTAGGCCCTGAGATCTGGAAACCCTAAACAAAACAGATATGTGGATATGTAGTGTATTATTGTCAATTATGTCCACATAGATTAAAACCAGGAATGGGAATCCTGTGATTCTCAGAATGCAACTCTCCAGCAGCTCTAACCTCACAATGCCAGAGAATGTTGGGAACCGCAATCCAAAAACATCAGGAGGGTTACATGATTCCCACTCCTAGTATGGTTTTGTGTTTACTGAATGTCTCATGCATCAAACTGTACATTTGTTAGATCTGTCTGTTGATATATGTGCACAGATGATACATGCATGGAATATAACATGTGAACAACTTCAACCTCTCTTACACTACTGGGTTGTGAAAACAGACAGAAAAAGTATGACAAACATGTAATCTGACTTGAGAATATTCCTTGAGGAAGAAAAGGAGAAAAATTTCAAAAGAGTTTAGTGCATGTGTATGTGGCACATCCGTTTTTAGTCTATGCTTAGAACTACTTGCGCTTAATTAATTCTTTTATGTTGAAGATGCCCAGTGAAGATCCTCTGTCTGCTACAGAGAACAGAAGCTGCTATAAGCTACACGCCTGTCCAAGATTGTAAGCGGTAAGCATTGCTGAAAGGATAAACAGGTTTCTGGAGCCTGACATTGCTTACATCATTAGTAATATGCAACATGTACTCCTCATTTGTTGATTTTTACTCTTGTCCAGCAACCCCCTATTTGCTCACATGATTTACTTCAAATATGGCCAGTCATGTCCCTACAAGGGCCAAGTTATATTAAAGAGTATGATGCAACAATCACTCTCTCATATGTCCACAGGGGACACTGCAGAGGAATCATGTTTCAAGTGACTGATTCATCAGCATTTAGTGGCAAGAATCTGGCCAACACAAGCAGCATTTTGTTTGCTTTTTTCTTTAAAAATCAAGCCATACAAGAGTATATGGAGTAAAATGCAATCATATCTGCCCAAATGTTATTAAAAAGCTGGCAGAGTTCTTGATCACATGTAAGCACTTTCATCTCCCCAAGTATGGCAACATTTCTCTTCAGACCTTACCAATAAACACAGGATGGCTGCAGATAGATAAGGGGATAAGGGAGGGCCACTGCCAACCTCCACCCATCACCTCCAAAGATACAATTTAGCCAAACAACTGTATAGAGTTTTACTGACCATATTCTATCAAGCACTGGTGCTTTCTCCATTATTTGACAAAGCTTTATTCAAGCCTAGACTTTCAAAAATGAAAGCACAAAGTAAACAGCAGCAGAAGACAATGTTGATGACTAACAGGGTATCTCTTAAGGCCTTTTGGTAGACCAAGGGAATGCAATGAAACATACAGCCAGTACGTTCTAAGCTCTTGCCCCTCCTCATGAATCTGACTTAACAGTTTAGCTTTGAACTCTCATTAGAAATTAAGCTTTTGGAACGTCACACTTATCACAGAGCCACAGAACTTGATGTTCAACAAAAGAGGCTTATAGAGTTTTCTCACTTCATTTTTGTAGAAAAATGGAAATGATTCAGTATTAGGAGGTGGCTCTGCTCCCTTTGAGAGATTTCCTTGCAGTTGGGAGGGTTTTAAGCACAGCACCTTGACCTGGTATTGCTTTACATATTTGGTACAAAAATGGCTTCGTCCAGTGCATTTTTCTCTACTTTATTCATGAAGGTATTTGGAATATTCATTTAAGTGTTGCACACAAATTGGTGTGTATAATTGTGTTTATAATTTCTTTGGATCCTCTCATGGGGACAGACATGAGAAATGCTGTGGTTCATTTTGAGAAGAGCAATTGCCATATCTTAACCATTCTCCAAACGTATCTCTTTAGGAAATCTGGCCCAAGTCCCAATGATCCCCTTTAGGAGAAAAGTAATTATGATAAAATGAAAATCATTGCCATTAATGTATGAATTAAAGTTCCTATTAAAGCATGAACAATATGGTTATCTCAACACTTGTACAATGCTGCAGGTATGCATGAGACAATTGGATTCCATATGATTGTACTATACTTGTTTATTCATATGAACAGATAAAACTAAATATGTCAGATGATAGATGGTTCATATATAACTTTCTTCATTCTCTTTTTTTCAACTTTTACTCTAGTACTACCCAGGGCCTTTCTGCACTGCACTGTTATAGAGCTATTATTCCACTTTCAACCCCCTGTGGAATTCTGGGGTTTGTGGTTTACTGAGGCCAAAGAGCTCTCTGGCTGAGAATTCTAAAAGCCCCTCCCTGAGCTGCAAGCCCCAGCATTCCATAGGATGTTGAAAGGGGAATAATAGCACTATAACAGTGTAGTGCGGAAAGGCCACAGTTACATTTGGGCTTTAATATTCATAAAGAAGCATGTTTCTCCATAAATGCCTACTTGAGAAATGAGATCTGTGTCTCACTACCAGTGGGAGAATACCGAAAGGACATGAGAGAGGGCCCTGTCAGCTGCAGCACCCCATGTGTGGAATACCCTTCCCTTGAAGATTTGATTGCCACCAATGCTGAGCTCATTTTGGTGACCAGTTAAAATAATGGATTTTTACAAAAGCCTTTGGAGCCTAATGACTTTGGCCTATGTGTAATACATACATGGATTTATATAATTTTAAATTCAACTATGCAATTGTTTATGATGTTTTTAGAATGCTTATTTTAATTGTTTTAAATTTTATTGTCTTAAGTGTTCTATATGTTAAATTGTTCATCTGATTTTATTGTAAACTGTTCAGAGATCTTACAGTATGTGGGAGGATAGAAATATGATAGATAGATAGATAGATAGATAGATAGATAGATAGATAGATAAGCAGATACATACATAAGTGATAGATTTGTCTTAAAAATAACTCCCCAAGCTCATTTTGCTAGGCCTAAAGAATTGCTGGACTGTGAAGCTCTAGAACAGCCATGGTTGATTAAGATGGACGAAAATAGAGAAAACCTCTTCTTAATGCTTAGAACTCCTGAGTCATAGTGATAGTCAACATGCGCTTGGCATGTAGGATAATGATAAGGATCAAAAAAAGTTGCAGCAGAGATCACTACAGATGATAAAAATTGCTAGTCCTAACTACAGTGGGCCCACTGAGTCAATAGAAACTTGGTAAATCAGCAATTATGCAAATTCCTTTGATTCAGTGGGACTAGCCGTTGGATTTAGGTCTCAGGCTGTTTAGGAAGACGCCAACTCAGAATGTCTTCACAAAGCAGTTCAACCACAAAGGAAGAAGCACTGCTGAGCTTTCCTCAGGAAGATTTTGAGTTTTATAAAGGCCAATAATCTACATGCCCACCTACATGCTCATTTCTCAGACTCGTGTAAACTCTAAAAGCTAATGCAATCACTAAAACATCTGGTTGCTTTTCTGATCAATACAAAAGAAGTCACATCTAGCAGTAGCTTTTACTCTTTGCAACATTCAGCTCCTCCCCATGCCTCCTCCCTTATTGCTTTATCTTCTCTTTTCTTTCAATTATAGCAGTTCTGATGCAAATTGAAGGGTCCCTGTTCCATTGCAGTGTTCTGGGATTTAACATGTTCACTCATTACTCTGGATAGGATCTCCAGATCTCAGGGGTTGAACTGTCTCTTCCAGTCCTCAGGGGGAGGGGAGGAATCTCATGACAAGAGCATGTGTGTGCGTGTGTGTGTGTGTCTTTCTCACTTGTTAAAGGTGGTATTTTTCATTGGAATTGCATATGTGTGCAGCCATGGCTGAGGGGTACGGGGTTGTGATTAATGACATCATCAGAGGCCACCTCTTATAATATCACAAGAACCTGCCCTTGTCCATAGATCTCTGGTTTTGGTCCTGAAATCACAAGGGCCTGGGAGTATCAACCTGGCAAGCCTAATTCTGGAATAGTTTGAAACAGCCAAGAAATTTAGAGTGTATCTACATACAGTGTTGTGGCTGTGTGAAACTACTTTAAGTGCCACAGCTGCATTATATGAAATTGTGTGGTTTATAGTTTGGTGAGAAGGTACTTAGAATTCCCTGTGAGATAGCTATAGTGGTGTATAGTGCAAGGGAGTGGGTAGAACTCTGTAGCAGAGAGTTCAAAATACATCGCCAAGTTATAGATCTCAGGATTCCATAGGATGGAGCCATGTCAGTTAAAGTGGTCTCAAACTGCTATAATGGCATAGTTTCCAACTAGAGAGAAGCACTCTTAGATTTGTTTTAGGAAGATTATGTGGGTCTAGGGCTCATATTAGATTGTTTTGCCAATACTGTTCTATTGCTGACTTTATGCTATATTTTTGGCTATTGATTTTCATCTTCAGTTTGCCCTCTTATTTTCTGAGTGAGCATTGTATCTCAATAAACCAAATTATTTATTTAAATTGAATCTGTAATCTTTTACGGGATCCTGAACCTGAACTCTCGATCTTTTGAGTTTCAAAGGTATAAATTCAAATACAGATGAGATTACCAGATTAAAGAATTAACAGATTAACTTTATTTCCTTCTTCTCATCATGCATTGCCTCTAGACATGAAGAGGGAAACAAGGGTGAAGTTGGAAACTCTTTCCTTCTCCTCTTCTCTCTTTGGTCTATCAAGCCTCTTTTTTTCCTTTTTTTTTTTAATAATTGAAAATGCACTCCTATTGTCTGAACTACTGTTGGGAAAAACCATCTGGAAGATTCATCTCAAATTCTTACACTAAATAGTGTTTATGTCTTCATAACTATTACTTTATTTAAGAGAAAGAGAGATCTGATCTCCATAAACTTTCAATGAGATTTTTTATATTCTTCCCTGCCAGGTTTCTATTATAGTGCCACACACAAGTTTCTTCAGCCAGTGCCCTGGAAAATAGGAGAGAGTGGGCTACTGGACAATTATATGCAAGGCTTTCACAAATGTTGGAAAACATCAGCTTGTGCCCAGCACGTCTGTTGGGATGTCCAGCTAAGCAGAAGCAAAGACGTTAGGGATCTCTGTTGGAGACATGGAGCCATCCATACAGAAGTAAAAACTGACATTGTAGGTTTATGAAGCATAGATCGCATAAAAAAATGAGAAACAGTCTTTAGGTGGCAGCTCCACTGACTAATGTCAGGTAAGCATTATATGTTAGTTTGCATAATAACTGGTCCTTCTCCAAAGACTTTGCCCTCATTTAAACTGAAAAGGACTTGCTGATTCAGATGCTATAAGAACAAGCTTTCTATGTTATCCAGAAGAAAAAAAAATCTTCAGAGAGTTTCTAAGTGTTCCAGAGCAGGTTTTAGGGGTATACAGGAGGGAGGAGGGGAATCACCACTCTTCCAGTTCTTCTGACAAATGCAATGTTATCACTTAAACAATCTTATGAGATCCTACCTAATGTGCATAGACCACAGCATATCCATTATAAACCAAATCACTCTCTTCAATGGCCTTGTTTAGTATTAGTTTGTAAATTTACATCTAGAGAAACAGTATCAGAATTTTCTTTTAACAAATTAAGTCCCCTTCATTTTGAGTTATAGCTACTTTCTTTATCTCCCAGAACCAGCTGCCAGAGAAACAGATAAGTTTTCAAGTGATTTAAATAATTTACCTCCTACTTGTTTGAGGCAAATATTTATTCTGTTGCACAAGGGAGAGCACTATGACAGATCCCTTGTTGTGTCTGAATGTACTATACTTCCGCACTCCCCGCTACCTTTTGGTCCTTCTTTCATCAATAATAATTTGCAGGTGCTTATAGTGTTTCAAAAACCTATTAGGGGCAAGAGCAATCCAAAAGAATTGATTGCATAGCACGGATAACAACATCTCAAGCATCCTTCAGTCTTCTCCAGAACAATTGACTTCCTTCGAAGATTTGGGAAATCTTTTTGATTGTAGGAGTCAGTGACTGAGAGGGCAAGACTAAATTCTGCAGGAGGGAGCTAGGATGTACCAGGCCTTAAGGGGGAAAAAAGGACTCCTTCTGCGAACTGATGACATGAGAGGACTGGAATGGTCAGAGCCTATCTGACTGAAAGTGAATAGACCTCACATGGGATATGGAAAACCCAAGTTCACATATAGGAAAGTGATGGAATATATAGAATAAAAACGGGGTGAAATATATCAGCCACAGCACAGATAAAGCAAAACAATTTATGCTGCAAAAATATTGCTTCATAGGCAAATTAAGTTCTATTAGTCAGTATAATTAAATGCATTTTAACATCATTATAAAACCATCATATCCTTTGACTTCTTATTATCCCAGAATATCTTCTTGAAATTCTGTCTGTTCTACCTTTCTAAGTGATTATGGTTTCTCTGGAGGATAAACAACTGAGTGCCAAAGGGGACTGAGGAGAGCAGGGTAACTCCTTCACTTTGCCTCCCTCTCAATAGCTACACTCTGGCCAAGGCCATGTGGTAGCCACAATATATAACTCCAGCTTAAATCCCTTCTACTACTCCCACTGAATGACAGTGTTGCTCCTGCACTTCTGGCAAAATATATTTCTTCATGCATCTTTCAAAGAGATAATTGGTTTTTTAAGACTGAACTTCCATGATGGAGTCCCTCCATCCACACAGGTCACAACTATTCCATATTGCCATTGTGTTCCTTAGTCCCACTGGCCAGTTTATACCTGGTAGTGCTTGCTTCAGTAGCACATATACTGAAACTGGAACAACACAGGAAAGATGAGCATGGATCCTGCGCAAGGATGACTTGACAGTTCATACCAAGTAGCCAATCTTCTGGTGATGAGTTGTTTCTGTACTTTGCTAGGCTTGTCCTTAGATGGCAGACATGCGGTTTGCCTTCAGGGTCATACAAGAAGCCTTACCACCCTGGTACAACCTTCCAGAGGTTGTGCTGTGCTGCTGTCCCCAGGGGAAGTCACCTCCCTGCCACAATGAAGTTGCTAAATAGGGTTTCATGAAGAATTTTAGTTGCATTGTTATTAAAATATGTACTCTCGCTCGCTCTCTGTGTGTGTGTGTGTGTTACATACATCACTTCTGCTTCAGAGTAATCTACCTCCTAAATGTGCAATGAACCACTGATATCAGACTTCTTAAAAGGTCAAGCCATTCAGCAGGAGGCAGAAGCAATAAAAATCATGCCAGTCCCAGACAGAAATTCACAGTGCCCTCTCATGGCCAAATCTAGAGAAGCACTATGAATGACCTGATGGCAGCTGGAACTGAAGGTGAACCTATATGAGAAGTTAAATTCCATATTTGCATCAAACATGTCAGCTTTTTAAAATGAAAGTAGGCAAAGAAGAATTAAAAAATAATCCTCTCTTCACCTATAGAAGTCCTGAGCAAAAATCCATTTCTGGACTTGCTATATGCATTGGGAAGATACCAAGAAAATACAATGAAAATACATTTCCCCAAAGAAAATGCAAAAAGCATTTTGGCCTAGGGACACAATATACTCTCTCGGGAGATGCTGAAGAAATCAGCTTCCCTGTGTTGATTGTTCTTCCTCCTGACTGTTGAGTTTAGAACTGTTCTGAGTTGACTGGTTCCATGCCCCTGTGAGATACTCCTTGTGTTCACTGCCCAGAACTGGAAAGTACAGTCAGTAGGAAAGAATAAACAAATTTGGTTCTGCTGGGGAAAATATTTTGGTGGAACCAGGAATTTATTCATACTTATTTGTTTAGAATATTTATACGCTGCCCTTCAGCCACAAAATATTTATTGGAATCTGCCTACATGACACCGGGATTTGTAGAGAATGGAAGGGGCATGGCCCTGCATAGGGAGGCCTTGCGTGCTGTTTCTGGCATGAGATTGTCCAGGGTCTATTCTAGAATCATGTTAACTCAGTGGACCCTGGGACTTCTGAGCTCAATTTTATTTATGACTGAACCTGTCACTCCCTCATGGGGCAGTAATTTATATTCTTAGCCAGGCAGAGACTCCACATCTCTGCAGATGTTGCTAGACTTTTCACACTCTCTGACCATTGCCCATGCTTGTTGGGGCAGGCAGGAGTTAGAATCCAGCAGTTTCTGGAGTACACAGGGTTTTTTTCCCCTCCCTCCTAAGGATTTCTGAACCTTTTGACTAGGGCCATTTCTGCACTAGACGGTTATAGCGCTATGATTCCACCTTCGAAACTGCAAATCCCAGGATTCCATAGGATGTTGAAAGTGGAATCATAGCGCTATAACTGCCTAGTGTGGAAATGGTCTAGGACAGGGGTCCAAAGGCAGTTGTTCTATGATATATAGTGAAGTATTTTCACTTCAGGTGACTATTTTTTTGGGAGTGGGGAATAGTCTCATCTTCAGCCATGCTGTTAGTCCTGCAGTACTCTTTTGCTGTCGTTGATTGGCTACAGAGTAAAGACTTTATTGCAGAGCTTAAGGGAGCCTGTGACCCTTCAGATGTTTTCAGGTTCCAACCCCTATCAGTCCTAGCCAGCAAAATCAAAATGGTGATGGTCAATATCAACTCTATAATGGCCAAGAATGTTTGGCCAGGGCAGCACTGACTATACTGTGGTATATGTAGGTTGTGAGTACCATAATTTCTCCCATTACTTGGTTGGACAGCAGAGATAATTAACTGGTGGTGTCAGGCTGGGAGGAAATGAATGAGAGTGGACAGGAAGCTCATTGGTGAATCTGGGAACAGCCATTCTGTGTAAGCTCTCTTTTATGCAACTGCAAAATTGTTCTTCCCATGAGTGAAGAGAAGTATTTTTTCCCCCTTTAATAACTCTAACAGCATGAATGTCAGTTCCATTCAGCAGTGCCTCTGTATGCTCCATCTGTCCTGGTTTGGCAGGGATGATCCTGGATAATTTTCTGCCTTCCCACTTTCTCAACTGCTTTTCCAATGTCTCAGTTTCTCTTGCCCCCCTCATTTTCCTCCTTTGTCTTCAGCTCACTTCAGTTGTTGCAAATAGAATATTACATTCATTGTTAAAAATGCCGTGCACATGGACACACACACACACATACACAGAGTATTGTATTTACTGAATTTTTTTTCAGAGTTTCTCTGCTTAACATAGTAATAATAATTTGGTTGTTCTTCATAGAACCATAGAGCTGGAAAAGACCCCAGGGGCCATCAAGTCCAACCCCCTGCTATGCAGGAACACCCATCAAAGCACTCCCAACAGATGGCCATCCAGCCTCTGCTTAAAAACCTCCAAAGAAGGAGATTCCACCACACTCTGAGGCAGCATATTCCCCTTCCTCATAAATAATTTTTGCCCTCTTATTGCCAGGCCATACAACCACACCCAGATGTTCTCAGTCACATATGTCCTGATTTTCAACTGTAAAACATTGGAGGTTATGTCTCAGACAATCTCTTCCCCAGCCACACTATCAATTCAGAAAAGCAGACTAAGTTGTTTTTAAAATATGATCAAATTTAAGCACATACTGCTGCCTAAAGGATGTATGAGGAATGGCTTAGAACTAGGCAGAAAAAAGTATTGGTGCTCTGAAAAACCATAAGCAAAGCTGCAAAAGAGCTGCAATTTACCTCAGATTATTCTGGAAACCTGCCTTTGATAGCATTACATTTGCAAATTGACATCAACACTATAATGACATAGCAGGAAATTTTTAAAAAGCCATCATTGTTTTCAGTTAATATTTTAAATATTATGTTACACCCTCAAAATGAACGGAAGCAATATCAGGTCTGCTTTTATTTTCCATCAAGCTTCAGAAAATAGCAAGAACAACAACAACAATGGTAATGATTATGACTGGAATCCTATTGGGGAATTACAAATGTGTAACTTAAAGCCAGTGTGGTGCAGTGGTTTAAGAGCTGGACTGCAATGCTGGAGACCAGGGATTGATTCCCCACTCAGCCATGGAAACCTACTAGGTGATCTTGAGTGTGGCAAACACTCTCGGCCCCAGAAAACTCTGTGATAGGGTCACCTTAGGGTCACTATAAGCTGGAAACTACTTGAAGGCACACAACGACAACAACAACAAAAACCCTAGAATTACGCATTCATAACTGTGATACTCATGATCTCTATGTATTCTCTAGTTTAGTGGACACACAGGGACCACAAAAGTCTCTCAATCCCCATTTACTAGGAAGCAGCCACTGCAATCAGAAAGGGACTGTTCCACTGTCTCTCAAGAAACCGCTGACTGACATTCTCACTCCACTTCTCATGAGCGATCTCTGATGCAAAGGAAGGTTGCCTGTTGCAAGAGAGATTGTTTACGGGAGGTGGTAGGAATCTGAGCTAGCTGCTTCCCAAGTGACAGAGAATGGACTCTCATCGGTCGTAATGGCTGCTTCCTGGTAAGTGGGGATTGGGGTGTTGGGCCAGGATTCAGTCTGTAGCTGTGTAACTATGGTGTGATCGATTCATAACACTCAACAGGTTTCCAGCCAACAAAAACAAGCAACAACAATCTTTCCAGCAGCGTATTACATTATTTCTTGTGATTTTGATAATCAGTGCAGTTACTAAATAATTAACATAAATTCAGTTACAGATTAAATTGGAAATTTGCTAACAAAAAGGATCCACTTAATCAAATTTCTTTTTAAACTAAAGTGACTGATTCCACTGAAATTTCAATAGAAACATTTCTCCAGAATTCTTATTAAGTTATGGCTTAATTAAATGAGCCATTGTGCTGATGAGCTAACAATTTTTATATTACCCTTGTCCCTTACCCAAAGCCCCCCCCCTTTTTTTTTTACATTTTTGTCAAACTATTTCTTCTTTTTTGTTAGTCCTTCAGGATTGGGGAATAGCAAAGTTTTGGTCACAAGAATCAAGCTAAGGCTAGTTCCAGTAAGACAAACTGAGTCAGAAACTACGTACTGATCCTGCTTATTTCTCATTTCTATGAAAAATTACGACGATCTGTTTACCTTATAGAAATTAGAAAATTACAGTGACAAACTGCCATAAACCTGATTCATTAAACTGTACAACATATGGTTATGAACTGAATAGTTAAAATTTGTTACAAATTTAATTTTTTAAATGTGTATTTATTTGCAGTAATGTGGCTGGAGTTGGTCTAGGACTTGAGAAATTCAGCTGCAACTCCCTGAAAAGCTGTAAAACCCACTAGGTGATCATGGGACACTCACTACCTCTGTTTGATCTCCCTGACACAGTTGTTGTGAAAATAAAGTGGGGAGGAGGAGAGTCATGCATGTCCATTAGAGGAGAAGCGTGCTATAGGTGTAAATAATAACACATAAATATTTTTCTCTCAAGAATATTTTTCTTCCAGAACTCAATTTACAGAGGATTTCAGCATAGTAATAATTGCACATATAGCATACTCTGTCCAAATATTTGGCAGCACTATACATTCCGTATCACAGAGAAGCAATATTTGGCACAACTTCATCAAAACCCCTTTTAAAATTGTCCAGGCCATCATTATATCCTGTGGTCACAAATGTCACAGTTTAATTGGGTATTTTGTGAAGAGGTTTCTCCTTGTATTTGTCCTTAATCTCCCACCATTCAACTTCATGGGAGGCCCTGGTTCTAGGAGGGCAGAAGTTGGAGAGATGGAGGCCGTGTGAAGATTCCTGTATATACATGGGTTCATGCAGAAGAATTGTACTTCAGATTCTTTTGCAGTCTATAAAATCTCTATTTTTCGCAGTTTTGTAGCAGTATGATCAGATCATGTTAATAAAATCACAATAGTTCTGGTTGTTTGTATGCTGAAAGAAAGAAACATGAAATAACAACGATCCTTAGTGTAACTCTGCTATGCATTTGGATGAATTTTTTTTGTTTTTTTGTTTTTCTTATATCTTTCTGTGTTGTTTCATCTGTATCAGCTTCAATTTTTCTAAGCTGCCTTGAGTCCTAGGCCATTTCCACCCTACACTTTCAATATTCTGTGGAATTCTGGGGCTTATAGTTTCCTGAGGCCAAAGAACTCTCTGGCTGAGAATTCTAAATGCCCCTCCCTAAACTGCAAACCACAGGATTCCATAGGACGTGGAACATGGAATAATAACACTATAACAGTGTAGTGTGGAAATGGCCTCAGTTTTCATTTCAGGAAAAAGGGGTATATAAATGAAATAACAGTGGCAGTAGCAGCAAAAACAATAACAACAACATGGACATTGATAAAAATGATAGTAAAAATTTAAGCAATATGTTTTTGTATTCTTAAAAGTTCTTAACATTGGGTAGATTCTGCCCTTGCTTTTCACCTAATTTGCAATAAATTCTCTCCAGCTGCAATAATCCTCTGTGTGCATATTCCTCATAGTTGTGGAAAATTACCTTTTGTTTCTGATGCACAGAGTGACAGGAGCTTTTTCTCTTAAAAATTCACACAAACACACTCATGTACATACTCCCAGTACTGACTTTGTACAATCACTAGCCCAGGAACAAGTATGGTTTGTTATGGCTATGTGCCACACAAAATAAGAACAAAATAAGAAGTCTGTGTGTGTGTGTTGAGATAAAATTGTTACTGTGGTAACAGGTGAAGTGTGTGACTATTTGTGGCAACAGTCTGTTTCTGTAGGGATGGAAGTTATTCAGTTTGTGGTTGCATGACAACTTTAGCTACAGGGAAAATTTGGAAACAGTGGCTAAAAGCAGAAGATGATATAAGCAGAAACAGATCTTTGTTTAGTTACTAAATGTTCACAAAAATGAACTTTGGATTAGTATGGACAGGAGAGGTACAAGACAATGTTGGATCTATCAGATATTATCCCAAAATGACAGGTTCATTTTTGGGCAAGATCAGTAGCATTTCTTGCCCCCTCCTCTTCCTATCAGCATGTTAAATATTCCACTTCTAACAGAAGAAAAAATTTGAGCAGCAATATGTAGGTATTAGGAGTACTGGGGAAAAGGCTCAGTGGCAGACTGCTTGCTTTGCATGCATTAAGTCCCAGGTTCAGTCTCTAAAATCTCCAGGTAACCTGCAAATAACAAGAACCTGAAACCCTGGAGAACTTCTACCAATTAGTGTAGGCCAATGGTTCTTAACCCGGGGTCTCTAGATCCTGGGGGGAGTCTGTGAAGGCTTGAAGAAATGTTATGAGCTTTTACAGTTAAAATGGGATGGAAGGAAGGAAGGAACAAAGGAAGGAAGAGAGATGGACAGACAAATGGACAGTCAAAGTCTTTTTGCCAGTGCCAGACATAATTTGAACAAATTTTCATTACAATATCTCAAACTGTTCAAAAGTTATGACATTGTTTGGTAGCAAAAAATGTACTCAGTGTTTGCTACTTCTCCACGTGGTGAGAACATGCAAGTGAATGACGCTGAGTGGCTGAGTGAAAGCACATGACATTTCTTACTACCACACATACAGCCAGTAGCCACCTTGGGTTAAGTCTTGGTGGTCCGCAGCAACAAAAGATATTTAAAGGTGGGAGGGTCTATGGTTAAAAAAAAAAAAGGAAGAACCACTGGTGTAGACCAGTGCTTCCCAAGCTTTCTGACAGAGAGTAGGGGAGAGCAATATCTTTTCCCCTATATGCTAGGACTGGGACCATATTTGTTCCTATAGACTAAAACTGTTTCTTTCTTTCCTGGAAACTCTCTGCAGAACTGGCAGCCAATCATTTGTGAGCTGACACCAGTTAGAGACCACCACTTTGAGTAGCACTATATAGACAACACTACATGAGATGGATAGGTAATCTAAAATTTTTAATTTTATTTTTCCCTGAAACAAAGCTCTTTAAAAAAAAAAAAGAATTCATTTCTATTTATTCCATTTCTAAATAAATTCACACATTTTTGTTAAGTTCATATCACAGAATGAACCAAACTGAATTGTCATCCATATTGAGATGAACCACCTCAGAGTACTCAGAGTAAGGCAGCTTTGTACTATCTTACTCTTCTTACTTCTTTTAGCAAGATACTCACGAGCCTGTGCCGCTTGGGTTTTGATTTCATTTGGAGGTCTTTGGTAATATTGCTTTATTTGTAAATATACACATAGAGAATAGGCAAGAGACAAAAAAGGAGCACATCACAGTAGATTTGCTACCCCATATAACCTCCTCAATAAGCAATGTTTGCCAACCTGGCACTTTCTAGATGTGTTGGACCACAACTCTTCTATCTCAGCCAACAGGAAAAGCACCAGGCTGGGAAGGCTATTGTAGAGAAATAACTTTTAATGGAGCTACTCAAGGTGCTGATCCCATCCACAAAATAGATTCAGTACCTTGGATAATTCCATTGAAGTTCAGACTAAAACCCAGAGAGGATTAAGCACCTCACTGACATGGAAGCCACCAACCACAACTAGCTGTAGCCCCTCAGCTACCATCAGTTCATCTTCTCTCACTCCTATATGTTCTGTCTCTTCTGTTCTCCTCCTGACTGAGCACAGCAGGCATGCATGCACTGAGGAAATATTCGTATGAACAAAGAGAGGAGATATATTCAGCCACAACTAGTCTGATTAGAGTGGCAAAACTGTGCTATAGCCACAGAAGGAATTGTTCCTACTACTGCTTATTTCTTCCTGCAGTTTACACTAATGTTACATACATGTGGTTGCGTACACTGCTCGTGACCTCAGGGAGGAAAATAGCCACTGATATGAATAAAAGTAAACTCAGTTTTTACAATACTTTCAAAATTATCTGGTCAGAAGTTATTTGCTCTAAAAACTTATATTTTCCCCTCTCATTACTAAATTTAAAAGTGCAATTCTAGGAAAGAAAGGAATGTGTATAGCTATTCCGGTGAGATCTAAGGGAATTAATGGGTCTGAAACAGAACACGGAGGGTAGAATTAGGGTCACACATGAGAAAGTGAATAAGAACAAAACAACATAGGCATTCCTCCCCCAATAAAATGTCCTCTATCTATTCCTAAATTTCCTTTATCAGCTCCAATTAGGCCTGCCAATGAGCAGTTTGGAAATCTCCCTTCTAATTCATTTGCATTTTCTTTGTACCACTTTGTTCCCCACTCCCAATTATTGCTTAACTATGTATCTGTGGGTAAACAAAAACATTTGCTTTTAAAACAAGCCTGCTTCTCCTTCATAACCCATGAGCAATCAGACTGCCATTGAGTCAAATATTGGCACTAGAACAATTTCATCCACAGAAACTACAGAACAGAACAAGAAGGGTGGAAGAATGCCTGGCACAACACACATGTGCAAAGCTATATTTAGCTCCATCAAATCCAGAGATAGAACCCAACGTTTATTAGTTCCAATCAGAACTAACAAATTGTGAGTGATACTGACAAAGGATTTGCCCAGATGGGGCAAATGTGCCAGAAGGTTGCCGAAGGTTGTTGTATTTGTTGCTATAATTATCTCTTTCTACCAAGGATATATGAAAACATCATTTCTGTTGTCCCAGACACTTTTCTGCCAATTCCTAGAACCAGCTGCAACATTTTTTCCTACTCTCAAGTGGGTTTCTTTTTAATTCTGAGATACTGAAACAAAAAAAAATCTTCTCTTCATTTTTAAAACATTGTCCTAGTCAGAGTGTACCAGTGAAATGATGCTTTTGTTTTATAAAACTGTAACTCTAAGAATTAAAAAACAAATTTAGAGGGCAAAATTTGCTTTTCAAACCATATAGCCACTGTACCTATATGCCCTAGATTTGTTTTTTTTAACACTTTTGAATAAACCTAGTGCTGACCTAAGGGATCACTACAAACAGCCACCTGATAGAGTGAATGAGTGAAGGTGAAGGTGAAAACTACCAGCAAAAATCTTCACTATATCTTGTTGTCGTGCAAGAACTTGCACTTCTTCAACCAATCTGGAAGAGGACAGATTTAACCAATGAGAGGAGCACCATGTTATACAACCAGAATGAGGAAAATCCATGGGCTGCATGAAGTCTTCAAATTACACTTTTATACTCTCCACTTTGCCTCCCATGAAATCCCAAAGCTGTCCAACCCCCTCTAACTTTTTAAAAAAATGCAGGCCAATTTTCAGGCAGTTTTCCATCTGAAAAACCACTTGCAGATGCAGTGGTTAAAGTTTTCCCTACCTCAGCTCTGAAATCCAGCCCTTTTGGTGCCTGGCAGTGTTGTGACATCACATTTAATGGGATGAGAATTGTTGCCAGCTATGCAGTTGCCACCCTGCTCTACTCAGCATCTTAAGCAATAATATCACAGCTGCCCCTGTATATGGATTCCTTATGTGTAAACAAAGCACTAGTTTTAGAGCAATTCCACTCCATATATGCAAATAATGGTGTAATTACTAGCCTGTATTATCATGCAACTCAGTAAAGTCTGGATCCAATAGCCAGGATTTTGCTCAATAAGCTATATGTGTTTGTCTTCCTATACAGAAGATTTGGGATTAGAGGAAAATTTAATGTCTTGGACGTAAAAGCTAAAATACACATTTTGCAAATACTTCAGAAAACAGCTTTTCCTTGATGTATTTATGATGTTTTATGATGTATTATGTGCTCCATTGCCTGTTAAAGCTTCAGAGATGAGAATATGTTAATTCTATATCTTTTTTTTCATCTCTGGGTTTGTTATTGGAAAGCAAAGAAATTTCTGCATTCTGCTTGGGACACAAACTATTTTCTATTTGTGTGTGAAGTCAGTACATACGGAGAAGAAATCTCTGCCTAGATGCTATAACATGAAAGAAACCCAACATTTTTTAATGGAGGAATGCTGTGGAACTAGTGAATATTTCTATGGGAGTCAAATAACGTTGCGTTAAAGCAGGTGCAGGCATGAATTACTCAAACACAAATGGCCCAAAGCTCTTGATGGCATCCAGGTGGCTTTCCTTCCCCTGCCCTTTCCAGCTTGTTCTGTGTTCTCAGTGGGTTAGTGACTTGAAAATTTTCTAGAACAACTGCCCCTCTGAAATGCAAACAATTAACGTAAATGCAAAAGTAAAACTGTGGGACTGCAGGTGCCCAACTGCTAAAGCTCCTGCACTATATTAGACTCCTGTGGTCCAGACTGCCACAAAAAGACACTTTCTTTGAAAGTATATGATATCCATCGCATCTCAGCCTAATCGGGGGTCCTTCCACATTGCACAAAGGAGGCACTGTATTCCACTTTAATTGCCATGGCAACATCATATGGAATCCTGGGGTTTATAATTTGGTCAGAGACAACAGAGAACTTTCTGGCTGAGAATTTGAAATGCCCCTCTCTAAACTGCACATCTCAGAATTCCATAGAATGTTGCCATGGCATTTAAAGTAGAATCATAGCACTATAAGTGTGCAGCATGAAAGGGCCCTAGAACTGGGGAATCTGTAGCCACCATGTTGCCCTAATTTTCTGGGGGTTCCAGGGGTCCTGGTCACCAAATCAGTTATTTCAAGTCCAGGGAGATCCTGGTCACCATGCTCAAAGTATAATAGGGGGAATGGAAAAATTAACTTGAGCACCAGTTGGCAAAGTGAGAGGCAGGGTAACTGAGCAGGACCTTGAAACCCACTGCATACCAGGTCGGGTCAGATCAAAAACCAAGGAAAAGGTATACAAAATGATTTTATTTTATTTTTATAAAATATAAGTCACTACATACCCACTCATGTTTGCAATCACACACACAGAGTCTAAAAGAAAATAAAAAGGGAGAAAAATTGATAGGGGATTTTTAAGGAGGGTTATTGGGGTGATACTCCACCTGATTCAGACATCCAGGAATTCAAAGTTGAAAACAGAGAATTGAGAACAGTGAAACTCAACATGGGGGAGGGGGCTGAGGGGAACACTCAGCAAACAGAGTGACAGCACTTTGGGAGAAAAGCATTAGCGAACCCCCGAACAGATAGAAACATGGGGTTTTTATAGGGTAAAATGTATCTGGAGGGCTAGTTCCCTCCCAGGGAGAACAATAGCAAGAAGGGCTAGATCAAAGCCCTCAACGATGGACATCTCCGGCTGAATGTTCCTCGGTGCTATGGGAATGACTCTGCCCGAGTGAGACAAAGGCATAGGTAGATTGGAAATTGCCCTCACTTGGCAGGCTGATTGTGATTTTATCGAGCTGCCATCCCAGTGCAAAGGGCCCTTTGTATGTTTAATGGTCAGAATGTCTGGAGGGGCTCCTTGGGCTATATGACAGATCAAGTCACTGGCCAGACCAGAATTTTCCTAACCTCGGCCATTCAGCCGCTCATGCCTACTTGCTCCTACAGTGACCCTGTGAGACACTTGGATTGATTTTTAATATTAGCCATGTGGAGACATCACTTAAATGTGGTGAATTAATAAATTGTAGACCCTGGGAGAGAGCTGTTGGCCATAGTAACAACCGGGTGTTGCTGGAGTGCAGCTTCCAGAAGTTCTAATCAGTATCGCTAATGATGGGAGATGATGGAAGTTACATCTAGAAGCCCATCAGTTCCTCATCCCTGGTCTGGAAGAAAACAGCTCTCATCCTAATTTGGATTACACAGTTCTTCCCGCTTTTCTATGCTGGAACTAGATGGTACGGCTAAAAGACCCCATAAGACCCTTTGTCTTCTTCTCCTGCTCTCCTCAATAATATCTAAAAACACACAAGTGCATGATGCAACGTGTTTGTGCCATGTGTCTCCCAGACCACCAGTGAAGTGACCACGGGAAACTTGCCATGCCATGATGTCACTTTATACTTTGAGTATCTATAGGACAGGGTTTCTCAGTTAGGTTTCTTTGGAACTGTAGGATTTCATGACAGGTCACTAGGGGTTCTGCAAGACATTGCATTTGAATAAAAAACTGAACTATAGATAAGTGTGTGTGTGTGTATACACACACACACACACAGGTATAGTATGATAGTGACTTGAAATAATTTTCAGGTCTCTGGGAATCCCTGCTGCTCCCACTCTGTGGAATGCTGTTCCACAGGAGGCTAGGCAGGCCCCCTCCCTGCTTTCCTTTCGTTGGCAGGTGAAAACTTTTCTTTTTGAACAAACTTTTTTGTAAGACAGGTGAGCTTCACTTATCAACTTGTTTTAAATTGAATTTTGCCAAGGATTTTTTAAAATTATTTATATGTTTTTAACATTTTTAATTGTTTTATATGTCTTTTATATTTTAATGTATTGTTGGAAGCTGCCTTGCATCCCAATCCCAGTCCTAGTCCCAGTCCAGGAGAAAGGCGGCATATAAATATAATAAATATAATTTATATGATGCCTTTCTCTTGGACTATATATATGCAGGGATTCCCAGAGACCTGAAAATTATTTCAAGGGTTCCTCCAGGGTAAAATGCTGGGAAAAGTTGCTCTAGAGACTATGAGGTGAGAAATGAGATGCAGCACATGTAGCAATGCTTCCAGAAGCAGAATCACATTTGTTGTAACCACGTTTGTTGGCATGCTGTTGAAGCTGCCCTATAACAAAATGATCCGTACAAGAATTAAAAGCAAGAGTCACTACAGCTTGTATCACAATCTGATGAATTTTAGCCTTCTGGCTAGATCTTGGACTCCCATATATTCTTAGGACAGTTTGAATACCATTTAGTTATTCTTTTCACATTTGCCATTTTCCATGCTTAGGCTCAGTGTCTAATCTGCAGTGGCAGAATGCTGTAGAAGTCTCAGGGGCTTTCTGCACTACGCTGTTATAGTGCTATTATTCCACTCTCAACAGCCTGTGGAATTCTGGGGTTTGCTGTTTAGGGAGGCCAAAGGTGCTCCTCCCTAAACTGCAAATCCCACGATTCCATAGGATGTTGAAAGTGGAATAATAGCACTATAACAATGTAATGTGAAAATCACATCAGATTCATCTCTTGGCTCTTTCCTCACACTATTTTAAGATGCTTGTGCCAAATCACTTTTAAGCCCTCACCAATTCTTTGAACGTACTGTTTTGTGAATTATTACACCACAAAAACATCCCTCTTCTTTCTTGCTGTCATCAAAATACTTGTATGGTTTACTTGGGTAAAAGCAGGATAGTGTTGACATTTCCACGTTATTTATTCCCCACCCAGAAGTCATTCAACACCCGTGATGGAGTAGATCTTTCTGCCAGCCCGTTATAGCAGTGAGTTCTCATGCTTCATTTTAGAATCTGGCTGGTGGCAAGACTGGTTTCATGGCTGAGTGGCAAATGAGAGTAATAAGTGACATTTTAAAGCAAACTGTTAGAGACAAACAAGAATATTATTCCAACAAAAAGTGGCATTCAACAAATGGATCAGTCATACTGGTCCATGAGGAAGGGATGGAACCACATTAGTCCATAGATTTATTAGAATCAACTAAAAAGTGTGCAAACCATCAAATTCTCCACTCTAGATGGTACAAAAATTAGGAATGGGTGGGAGAAAAGGGAAGTCCCAGAACTGGCTCAGGTGGTATAACCACGATGTCTACAATTAAGTAAAGATTGTAAATTGAATCACTGGTAGGTGTGCAAGCACTGGTTATCTGTAAGAATGCTAGGGATGACAATGCAATAAAGATCTCCTTTTCTGACAACACAATGCTGCCTGCAACTCAGAGGTCAATCACTTGCCTGAGATGAACTAAAAAGGTTTGTGAGTTGGCAGAAAGCAGCAGAAGTATGCCGAAAAATCACATCCCAGTCCTTCAATAAGCAAAGCTGGAGATCTATTAAAAAAAAAATCCATTGAGGCCAGACTCCTGTTCTTGATATGACACTTTGCATGCATGTAATTCTATTGTGCAAGTACAATTATTTAACAGTTGAAGGAAATGACTCCTTAATGGAATCCCTCTTCAGATTGCAGATCTTTCTCTTCCAGTGGTACTTTCCAAACCAGAGACGGGGGGGGGGGGAGAGGGAGAGGGACAGAGAAAGAGAAAGAAAAGATTGCAGCAACAATCCCAAGGCTGCCGCTAAGCCCTGTACACTCTTCCTAAGCCGGCTAGAATGTCCCCCTACCCTTGCTGTTCTTCTATCAGCCAGTGAAGACTTTTGTATTCTGACCTGCTGCTGGGAATTGAATATTTTTAAAGAAAGGTCTTTTAATATATGACTTACAGCAACCGTAAGCTGAATCTGTCACAGTGTTTTATGGGCAAGATTTGTTCAGAGCAGGTTTGCCTTTGCCTCCCTCTGAAGTTGAGAGAGTGTAACTTGCCCAAGTCACCCAGTGGGTTTACATGGCCAAGGAATGATTCAAACCCTGGTGTCCTGGAGTCCTCATCCAACACTCAAACTGGATTCGCTCCAACACTGGACTATACCGGCTCTTCTAATAGGGTGCAGCAACATGTTTAATTCAACTGTTTTTAAACTGTTTTTTATTATTTTTAATGCTATGCTTTAAATCAGGAGTGGGCAACTATGAAAGACTAGAGGGTCATATTAGCCCTCTAGGAGAATTTGTACATGCTCCCAGAAAAAAAAACACTTTTTTTTTTTTGCCCCTGAATACCACCTATGGGTCATGGGGACATGTTTTTGGGCCTTCCAGGGCCACAGTAGGCATTGGGGAAATTGGACCCTTAACTGCCATGGGCTACAGGTAAAGTCGGTGACACTACAGGTCTGGTGAGAACCTCTGAGAGAGCTGTTTGGCAATTGCCAACCGCCCAGTCAACAGAGTCCCAGTCTTGGGAAGAAGACAGGAAATTGACTGATTGATTGATTGATTGACTGATTGATTGATTGAATTTCCTGCGGGGAAGACTAGCAGTGACAGCTGATGGCTCTCCTGTTAGTCAGGTGGTTAATTTGCTCAGTGTTTTAGTCTGAATTTTAAATATGCTATCCAAAGTGCTAAACTTGCTCCCCCAGCCACCATATAAGATGAGTTTCCATCATGAATGTGAGTAAGTTCCCTTTCTGTTGCCTCAGAGATAGGCAGTGGACTTGCTGCCTAGTAGAGAGTGGCTAAAGCTGATGTCAGAAAAACCACCCTACTAATTTTGGCACCATCTGAATATTCTGTTCTTGCTCCTTTATCTGAGTGTAATTGTACTGTGCAAATCCCCTGTAGGATGCTTAGGATGCTTCTTGGCTGTAGGTGTCAGGAAAAGAGAAACTTTACCCATTCATCCTATATCTAACAAATATTTGTTCTGTCAGTTTTTAATAGATCAAAGTGTTTTTAGAAACATGGAGGCATGGTGACTGTCTTATATGGTTATTATGATACCTCTCCCTCACTTCAGAAAATTTAACAAGTCACTACTGAAATAATAGCCAGATTCTTGTATCAACTGACATGTTGAAGAAATTATCTTCTGCTGAATATTTCTAAGAGTCTCAGCTGTCAACTGCGGGGGGGGGGAAGCCCCTCAGGGTAGGAACAGACATGACACGGAACATTTCTGATCAGTTCTTCTATTTTTTTAAAAAAACTTTGTCATAATTTCAGGGGCTTTTGATTTTGACAGCAGCAGAAGCACTGAGGGAGGGTACAGTATTTAACTTTTCCCCAAATACCATTTTCCTCATTAAATTGCCCTCCCTAAAGGCATTGTTATCTCTAAATGGGAAGGGGGAGAAAACCTACCGCTACTTGTATTTTGCCTGTGTTTTTCCAACTGAAGGATGATAGTACTTGGAGTAGGAAAGGAATATGACTTCCTCACATCTGCATTTCAGTGTTAGGGATTTTTTTTTAATTCCACAGATTATCCCACCCCCACAGATTCCTGCTTCACACCCAGGAGGTCCTGGAGGATGTCTTATTTAGCATATATTTGACTATAGTTGGATGGGGGCAGTGAGTGTGGTCCACAGGCAGCCCTAAAGTTCCCCAGTAGCTCCCTAAGCTAAAAAATTTTCAGTGCAGTTTTGCAGTGAAAATTACCCAAAAATTGCACCCAAAGCCCTCCCAAATGTGTGCAAATACACACACACACACCTTCTTCAACTTCTTTGGAATACCCCCCACCCCAAATACCTTTTCTTCCCTCCATCTCTCCTTCAAAATGGCAGCTGGGAGTGATAAAACCTCACTTCTGGTCACCATTTTGAAGACAACAGGGAAAGATAACCAAGCACGTTGCCACCGTTGGGAGGTGTGGCCCACTGGGATTTCAGGGGCGGAAAACAAGTCCTTGGCCCCCATACAGATGCCAGCTCTGGGCTGTCAGAATGTATCTGGACACTTCTTTGCCATCCTCACTCTCCCCACCCTGAGGAGGTCTAGCCGGAGAACAAGGCATCCTGGGGGCAGGGAGGCAAAAGAGTTCTGCCTGGAGGAACTTCACACTCCATTTCCACAATGCGAGATGTTGACCTTCCATTGTGACCTTCCTGCATTCTTCCATTACTTCTTCCATTTTGCTTTTTCCCCCCACAGAGACATTAAAGGGGGACATACAGAATACAGCTATGTTGTAACTTCCAGTTGGTAGCACGAAGAACTATCTCTTAAATCACTCTTGATGTTCAAACCAAGAATTGGCTGCTGCAGACAGCAGGTGGCAGTGTGCTAACAGTTTTTCTATTGTTTTTCTTTAATTTCACTTGCTGCTCAAGTCAACATATGCAGAGCAGATCTGAAATTTGTAGGTTACTGTTTTAAAAATGCCAACTAATTCCTCAAAACCCATAATGATAGCCTCATTTAGGATGCTACTTAAGAAGATTTAGTGTGCTGAAACAACTGAATCCCAGAGCTGTTCCTGGCCACTGCTCAGTAACAAGTGACTTCAACATGTCATTGTATTTCTCTGTACTGTTAAAGACAAGATTTCTCTTCCTGGAGGTTAACTTTGAACTGAAGTTACAGACACAAAAGGCTGTAAATTTACACGGTCTCTCAAAGAAACAGGGCTTTGTTTTTATTTTCTTACTATTTACCCAGCGTTGCCTGGGATTTTATTTTCCTCTTAAGAACTGACCCAATTGTCTTCTCCAGTACCTGTAACTTTCCCCCATATTTCATTCTGTATTCAAAGTTATTTAAATACACAGTTTGGTTTCCTGCACTGTCCTCTTCCCTGTTGCTAGGCCTCATCTCCATAGCAACTGGCCTATTCCGGTACCTGTAACTTTCCTCCATATTCCCCAATCCAGTCTGTATTTGTAGTTGTTAACATACAGAGGTTGAGTTCCTGCGGGAATACACTGTCCTCTTCCTTGCTGCTAGGCCTCATCTCCATAGCAACCAATCTATTCCAGTACCTGTAACTTTTCCGCACAGTCCCCAATCTAATCTGTGTTGTCTGGTGACACTGATGTACTGGCTTTTTATTTTTTATTTTTTTTTTTGCTTCCAGTTGAAGTTGTGCAATGGCTTTACATTTTTCTGGAAGCATTTTTTTGTTTTGCATTTCAACGTTAAGATTCCTCACGTATGGAACCCATACAACCTACTGTGTGAGGCGAGAAGACTTTGTAACTATGTTGTGTACATCACTTTAATTTTTCTCATATATGCCTCCCAAATGTTTTCTGGCATCCTTATTGATGGTAGGCCTCATCTCCATAGCAACCGGCCTGAGGCCCAAGAGCTCTCTGGCTGAGAGTTCTAAAGGCCCCTCCCTAAACTGCCAACCCCAGGATTCCATAGAATCTTCACAGCCAGCCAATCATATGAGGTCTTCTCACTTCACTCAGCCAATCATATGAGGTCTTCTCGCCTGCCTGACACAGACAAACAGACAAACTCACAAACTCACAGACAAACATTGACTTTTATATAGTAGATTTCTACAAAGGAGGGGATATTCTGATGAAACTGAATGCAGTAAAAAGTATAATAAAAATTTCAGAAAAGTTAGTGAAAATGTGAGACATTTCAGAAAATTTTATACAGAGAAGATAAAAGAGTATTGATAAATAATGCAAGAATACAGACCATTTAGATTAGGGTGATGATGGGTAGATCAATTGTTATACAGAAGCAAGAAAACATTCAGTATTCAAGGAAAAATTCAGTAAAATTTATTCCCAGGCAAGCATGTAGGATTTTACTTTAAAACACTTGAGACTTGCAATATTTCTGTTTGAGCTTAATGAAGAGCAGGTCCAAAAAGGATAAGATCATTTATCTGGCTCTGTCAACTATCTCTAGGCCAGCTGAGAAGACACTGGAGCGGTTGTAAATCTGTTGATGTAATAAAATAATCCCACTGCTGACTATTATCCCTTGGCACTTTTCCTCCTCTCAGATATCTCTGGCATGTCATCTCTGCTGGAAGCTGCCATTGGTCAGCAAAACCAAACCCTTGCATTTTAATTTTAGATGCAGACTGTACTTCCAGTTACTGTTTTGCTCAGTGTATGTAATTCTACTCCATGTTTTATGAGAATGAAGAGCCAGCAGATTTAAATTGGCATGGCTAGATATGTCAGAAACTCACATTGTAACCTGTGGAGGTCTGGAAAAGTACCTCCCATTCAGAATGCGCACATACACAGTTCAAGATTTTTTATTCAGACAAGAACTGTTAATCCTATTAATTCAAACTTGAAGGACAATAAATACCATTTAGGAGTATAAACATCAACTTGTTAAAAGTTAGAAGGAAACTTTTCCAAATAGCTGTTTTTCTCACTCTGAGGCATCATGTGAAAAGCTATAATGTTAGCTGCTACCTGACATGATCTTGTGTTAACACACTTGCTAGGTAGACCAGCTTCAGCCCATGGTCTAAAAAGCAATGGAAATACAATTAAAGAGTAGTGGTGATGTAAAAACCACACAGAGCACACAGGTTGTGTTTCCTGTACAAATATGCTGGTTTAGCCATTGTATGCTACCTGCGGGTATAGTTCACATTTCAATACCAGAATTCAGTCTGGGCCATGACTTTGCATTACACGATTTGGAGATTAGGAATCCCGTTCTTCTGGTTTTAACAATCTGACAGCAAGTGACATTTTCCTTAGTCTATGAATTGGTTGAATAGTCTACTTCCAGATTATTTCTCCATATCTTTTCTAACTGGGTCACAGAATATCATCCTATCACTGTGTCATTATGGATGGCTTTAACCTACCTTTATATTCTTTCATCTTTCCAAGTTCACCACTTTGTTACCTAAAGAGCTACTTGATGAAATTTAACAGAAGCCTGAACTCTCACTAGAAGCCAAAATGATGAAATTGAAGCTATTGTACTTTGGATGTATCATGAGACACCATAACTTATTGTTCTGAGACTGCAAGAGTTCTGCAGGGTCATTGATAACTGATAACTGATCCCTTGGAAATCTCTTGTTCATAGGGTCAATATAAGTTGAAGCTGATGATGACAAATAACAACAACAACAACTGCTGTATCTTAGCAGATTGTATGTCAGTGTAGCCACCAGTGGGTGCCCGCCCCTGGAAACAAGCCATCTTTGCTCTAGAAGAAGCAAATAACTCAAAAAGTCTGCTGATGGTCCAGAATCTACAGCCTTGGGAAGGTGGAATTCTCCAGTTAGAATAAGACTTAGCTAAACAAGTTTTGTAGAGTAAAAATGGAGGCAGGGAATCTCCAGTTGAGGTTTGCTTCAACCTCAAGGGGCAGAAACAATAGATCCTGGGGCGCTGGATGAAAGTGGGATTCCTCTTTTACTAAAGCAGTATCTATTTGATTCTGCTATATCCTGCTTGCATATTTGTTAATAAAAAGAACATACCATACTGATGTCATAAGTTTCTCATGCTCTGTTATCCAAAGGAAACTAAGGCCTTTTCCACACTACACTTTTATAGCACGATGATTCCACTTTCAATCTCCTATGGAATCCTGGGGTTTGCAGTTTCGGGAGGGGCCAGCCCCTCCCGAAACTGCAAACCCCAGGATTCCATAGGAGGTCGAAAGTGGAATCATCGCGCTATAAAAGTGTAGTGCGGAAAAGGCCTAAAAGTCTACAGCCCCAAGGACTTCTGACCTCTCAGAGGAGTGAAAAGAGCAGAGCACTATGATAGGGTTCAGATTGCTGTATATTCTCTTGCAATTGCTAGTGGGTGATTTACAAAACAAAAATAAAAAACACTTGCTCATCTGAAGGCAAGATTTGGGGCTGTCAAGAAGAAAAAGAAATACAAAATAATAAAAATTTATTTATTTATCATTTTCAAACTGAACTGAGTCTTATTCTAATTGAGCATTAAGAATGTAATACTCATAAGAATTAAGCAATGCCTTAAAGTTATTGGGTTCTATCCAGATTCAGGCAAATTGTACTTAAATTCCATTAAAATGAATGTAAGGAAAGCCAGTGCAGTGCAGTGTTTTGAGTGTTAAACAAGGATTATGGGAGACCAAATCCCTGCTCAGTCATGGAAACCCCCTGGGGGACCTTGGGCAAGTCACATTCTCTCAGCCTCATAGTAAGGCAAAGGCAAACCCCCTCTGAACAAATCTTGCCAAGAAACCCCATGACAGGATTACCAGAATTCAGAAATGATTGGAAGGCACACAACAACAACAAAATCAATGTGAAAAACTAACTGTGACAATAACATTGAGTGAGAATCAAATCCATTTACCTTAAATTGGATCCAACTCGTTGCTATTTAAATAAAATTCTCTTTTCTTTTCTTCAGCTCTATCCAGACAATCAGTTTCTTGAAGATATGTAAACGACACCCTGACAAGCTCTTTTAAAACTAAGGACTCTCACATCTCTCATTGTTTAGTAATCTTCATCCCAGGAATAAATCTTCAGAAGAACTGAGACCATTGCTTTAAAGATCTATTTTTATCTCACCATCCCCCCACTCCAAATATTTGTGACTATACAGGATGCTTGTGCTCTGTCAGACTGATATAGAAACATGTATGCATTTTCACTTTTTAGTTGCACACTAAGCACACACAGACACACAGTACTTTGATCACCTAGATCAACCTCCCTTTCTCCAGAAAGAAAGAGGGAGGGAGGGAGGGAGGGAAGCAATTACCTAAGAAGAATAAATTATCTATTTGTATTAATTGGTAACATATACCAGGACTATGCCAGTACTCTTGGGTTCTTGTTGCACTGCTCCTTTAAGCTCTGTGAGCATGATGTCATTATGAGTTTTGAAGGCACTTTCAAGAGAGGGAGAGAGAGAAAGTGTGTGTGTGTGTAGGAGCTGTTTCAGTTTTGAGGCTTTTGAAAGTTGTCAGAGAAACAAACTACTGCTCTGCAGTCACTCTGGGACACTGTGGGATGTGGAAAAAACCAGAGTGAAAGAGACATATTCAGATTCTCTTCTGTTGCTTGCTTGGTGCTGAAGGAGTTGAATGTGACCTGCAAACTGTCCAAGAATAAAGAACTGCTTACAAATAATAATAACAGTAACAGTAACAATAATATGGGCGGCCTACAGTTGGATGATTTTGTAGCTGGATGGGTAGGAGGTAAGTGACCCTTGTTGGGTAGTCTGCAAAGAAAGCAGAGGACTATTGTAAAAGGGATACATATTGGGTTGAAAATTGGTGGAATGATCTTAACTAACGGCACACAGGACATCCTCTGTGTTTCTCAACCACATGTGTGTGTATGTTTCATGTGTGTACTACAGAGAAATTTTCTTCAAAATTAAGCTGTAATTGCAACTGTATAAAATCAGATCTGCTTGCATGAACTTCCAGCCCTGTGGATGTCAAAGATACTGTACCCTGGGGAAGAGTTGATTCACGGGGAAAATGTGTTACCTATAGATGAAGATTGCTCAGATTTTGCTACAGTTTTCCCCATGTCTTCATATTGTGATTCAGTTTAAAAAAAAGAAGTGTTCTAAGTCATTTTCACTGTGGAGGCAGACCTTGATGTTTAGACAGCTAGGACCCCTACGCTGGCCAGTCAAAATGCACTGTTCAGCCACTCCCTTCAGGAACAAGAGATCCTGATAAGGAAGTATCGGTCACTACCAGAGCATTTCATTGATTTTACTACCTGACCCTCATGTTTGTTCAAACAGTTCATCCTGTCAACTTCAGTCATGCAACAGGGTGATCACCCTTCCCACAGATGGAAAGAGGGCAGAAATGTTTGTGTCCTTCCTCTCCTGTTTGCTACTCTGTATGTGTGTGTGTATGTGTCTTCAAGTTGCTTGTCAACTTATGGTGACCCCATGCATTTCATAGGGTTTTCTTAGGCAAGGAATACTCAGAGGTGGTTTTTCCAGTTCCTTCCTCTGAAATATAGCCTACAGCACCTGATATTTGTTCACAATCTCCTGTCCAAGTACTAAGCAGGACTGACCCTGCTTAACTTCTATGATCAGACAGGATGTGGGGCCTTTACACCCTCTGAAAATCAGCTCTAGAAATTTGAGGGATTTTCTGGAATAGCATGGGAGGTGGTGCAGGACAGTTTTAGGATACGGAAGGAATAAGTGAAAATGGTTGCTCTTCTGTCAGCAGGCATTTATTATTTATTTCCTTACTCACTATTTATTTGCCATCATCTCTCTTGTGAGATCAAGGAAGTACGCAAGTTTCTCCTCTTCCACTTGTTATCCTTATAATAGTCCTGTAGGGTAGGTTAGGGTGAGAGAGTGTGATTGGTTGAAGGTCATCCATTCATAGTTTTATATCTCACTGGTGAATAAAAGATGGATCTTCCAAATACCAGTTTAACACTCTGATCACTATATAACACCGGATCAAAATCCCTTTGTAGACAGAATCCACCCTTCCATGGATGAAGACATTTCTTACAGAAATGAAAGTTTTCTACTGGTTCCCATCCAACACTTTTTTCGGGATTCTTACAGGTTCCCCAAATCCAGTTTGCTATAATTGGCTAGCAAAAGTCCATGAGTAAATAGTAAATGCATGCATCTACATGGCATTCAAAAGTGGATACTGTAGGAATGACACTATATTATACAGTGATGGCTGAGCTCAGTATTTACAAGCTTTTCAGCACATTTTTCAGGAATTCCCATACGTTTTCCGAGAATGCTAGTATTATGAGATGGCATTTTGAAATATAATGATGACTTTTGGGGTATATCTATAGGCTTTCCTATCCATGACGACTGAAGGGTCAAGCAGAGAATCTGGAGGAAGATTGTAAAGTAGGGCCATGTCCTAAGGAAACATCTCAGACCACACAAGAATCACACATAGCATTTTTTTTCTATCTCTGAGGTGAAAAGAATAGTCTTTTTAATTCAGGGTGATAAGAATATAAATGGTTCACTTTTGAAACAGTTGATGTAACAGAGAAAATGAAATTATGAATATTATAATAAATTCAAGGACTTTAAAAAAAGAAAATCAATATGAAAGAGCTGAGTGCCCTTTAAAAGTCTGAGCAAATTTTATTTCAAGAATTCATGGACAGCAGCCCATTTAATCAGATGTAGTCCACAAAAGCTTATGCCAAATCAAACTGTTTAGTCTCTAAAGTAACAAATACATCAAGTCCATTCAAACTTTTCACAAGAAATCAAGTAAACTTTGCCAAATGTAAAAAGAAGTTATATTACACCGATAGGTGTTTGCATGAAACTATATTTTAATATAGCTTTCTCTTTTATGAATTTTTCTTAAAGTCTACATAATTTTTTGTAACACATGTTTGCATTTCCTCACTTTTTCTGCCTTTGCAAAAGAAATAAGGAAAAACTGTACTTTAGATTTTAGTTTAACCATGTTGTTGCTGCTGCTGCTGCTGCTGTGTGCCTTCAAATAGCTTCCAATTTACAGAGACCCTAAGAGGGCCCAATCATGGGGTTTCCTTGGCAAGATTTGTTCAGAAGGAGTTTGCCCTTGCATTCCTGAGGCTGAGAGAGTGTGACTTACCCTAGGTCACTCAGTGGGTTTCCATGGCCAAGTGGAGATTTGAACGCTGGTCTCCAGGGTCTTAATTCAACACTCAAATCATTACGCTACACTTAGCTTCCTGAATTACAAGTTTACTGTTCCTCTAGTGATTTTTTTTTTAAGATTGCATATTCTTGTTTGATCAATATTGAGATCAGCTTTCCTGACATTTCTCCCAAGAGAACACATTTCATGGTCACCATCTTACCAGCAGATTCCTCCTATCAGATGTTTGGTGGCTGTCTCAAATATTATAGCAATCAGTTATTCTGTAAGACTGCAAAATGACAAGATAATTTATGCTAAGGAGAAGGCAACTGACCTTCCAAAATTACAGTAGACTACAATATCAGCTATACTGCATACTACAGCTATAGCAATGGTTTATTAGTAGCAACCTGCTGTTTACTCACATTGCCAAAAATAAATCTCTTTTGCACATCATCTGCATATGTGTGAGAGAGGATTGCTTCCCCTGCACGTTCTCATTTTTAGAATATACAGAACTTGCACAGGGTGCTATAAAGCCCCTTAGGTTTATGGAATTGATGGCTTCTGTAAATGCAGGCTCTGGTCTCTGTGTGGCCATATTACAGAAGAAGAAAAAAAGAATGTACGATTAATTATCAATTTATTTAGTTTAAAACTGTAAATCATATAAAAAGTTTATAAGACATACAGGATAAATCACTTGTAGGTGATCAATAGTCCAAGAGGGGTATTAATCATAAATTAAAAGAACCATGAAATCTCATTATGAAATCTAATTTATGGAACATTTCCATTAGAAGTATACCTTCTTGTGCCCCTCAAAATCTTCTCTGAGATTTTGGCCACTCCTTGAAAACACCAGGGAAAGGGCAGCAGGTCTCAAGTTCTCCTTCTGTCCATCAGTACAAGCTTACAATGGATCAGAAGTTCTGCCTTGCCCATGATGAACAAACCATGAATCATAGTTTTAACATGAATGTTAATTCACTCTTGTGAACAAAGCAGTTGTTCAAATTTTAAGAACATAGGACAAGACCTTGCCTGACAATGATAAGGCCATGAGTTTGACCCACTTTATTCTCAAGTTGTTTTCTGAATGGATCATGTTGTGTGATTTAACTGAAGAATAAGCTGGATTTAAGGATGGCTGATTGTTGTTAGACAACTGCTTTGCCTTTATCCACTTAATCTATCTGTACGCTCATGTTACACTCCAATGGGATGCCATCAGTACTCCTAATTGAACCACACTGACTCAATTTACTTCTCCTCTATGCTATACAGCATGGGGAGAAACATGAAAAACAAGCCAGCATTTTTTTTAAAAAAAAAAAATCAGGCTTTTAAGATTTAAATTTAAGATTTAAAAAATGAGCAATGAAGAAAAACAAAACAGAAAGATTCCTTTACCCTAAATTATTGCTAATAAACATCAACAGACCTCACCTTCTGATTACACCCAAATCTTGCAAAATGAGGATTGGCAGAAATGGCAAAAGTGACATAAGATGGGTATCAGTGGACTCTATTTTTGTCACCATTTGCAGGCTGCTTCTCAGAGATTATAATCTCAGGTCCTTTCTGCCCTACTCTGTTATAGTGCTATTATTCTGCTTTCAACATGCTGTGGAATTCTGCGGTTTGCAGTTTCCTGAGGCCAAAGAGCTCTCTGGCTGCAGTCGTGTAGGGACATGGGGGCAGGGGGGACAAATCGCCCTGGGCAGCAATGTTTTTGGGGCGTCCCAGCCTGTAGCCACACCCCCGCGTGCCCTGGCCACACCCCCACGAACCGCAGGCACGCCCCTTGTGCTGTAGCCCCACCCCCTCCTGCTCCCCTCTCCACACACTTCAAGCTCCACCACTGTCTGGCTGACAATTCTAAAGGCCCCTCCCTCAACTGCAAAGCCTAGGATGTTGAAAGTAGAATAATAGCACTATAACAGTGTAGTGTGGAAGCGGCCACAGGGATTATAATTAATTTCACAGTAGGATACAGTGTTTGAGAGGATACCTGAAGTAAAACCCACACAGGAGCTCAATGTCATTGACTCTTATGAAAGAATGAAAAGCTGAGACTATGTGCTTCTGTTTGTACATATTTGTAAACAACACAGGTAAAAGACACATGTGCCTCAGTAATCACTTAACTAACATTATTTTTGTAAAATCAGTCCAGGAATGTTCATGAGAGCTCAGTGGAAGTTGATTGAGAACTCTTCCTTAATCACACGGACCCCAGAATGGGATGGGGAAGGAGGGCTTGATTCCCTCACCCTGTCATGAGACTAGGCTGGTTGATCTGGCAAACTGGACCACAGAGACCCCCACATAGTTGAGCCTCATCAGGAACAGTCACTCAGAAGGACTAAGAAATATCGAGATAACTATTGTTGTTGAGCTGATGGTAACTGGGGTCCAACAATAGGTAGAGGGTCCCTGGCCCAGAGAATACCATCTTCTGCATCTTCCTCTTTCTGAGTGTGTCCACAGGAAGTACTGTTTTGAGCTGACATGTAATTCTTCCTGTGTGCTCCCACAGTGAGCATCTATGAGTTCCTCCATTCTCCCAGTTCTCTCAGTGAGAATTAGCTGAGATGGCACAGTTTGATGAGACTAAGAACAAAACATTTTTAGTTTGGTATTGTTGCTCGCTTTTATGCAATTAATTTATTTCAATCTTCAGGAGCTGCAGCTGTAATTGTGGGACACCCTCTGGATACAGTAAAGGTAAATAACTAGTGTTATATATAAGGTTTTTGGTTTAATACCTATAAATATAGATTACACAGTTAGCTTCTACAGCACATCATTAGGCTCTTTGTAGTGAGATATATTTCTCATACATGTCTGATGGAAATTGGAAAAAAATATAAATCCTGCTGAAATTAGTAGTATTTAAGTGCAGAGTTAAATATCCATGAAATCAATGTGTTCTTTAGTAGTTGTAAGACTGTGCTGAATAATAGTCATCCTGCCACATTCGTAGGGTTAGGATTACAAGACCACCGTGAAAGATAAAAAAACCATGAATAACTCTAGGCCATCCCAAACCATATTTAACACACAAAAACACACTGTGGATTCCTTTGAGGCATCAGGGTTCCTTCACATGGCAGAAGTGAGTGGCTGGTCAGGCTTACTGCCACCTCCATTGCTGCCCCACACTATTTTTAGGAGGGACTTAAAAGCCTCCTTCACAGTTTCTTACACCCCTTTCGCACGCCATTTCTAAAGCGAGAGGGCCCCTTGAGCGTCGCGTAAACGGGAGGAGCGGTCTGCATGACGCATTCCCATTTACGCGATGCTCAAGGGCCTGATGCGGACCGCGCACACATTTTTTATTTTCGGCTTAAAGCCGAAAATGCTGCGTGGTCGCGTGTCTCTCTGAGGCCCCGCGTGCACTTACCTGCCCTGCGGAGCCTCGGGAGCCAGGCCGGTCGTGCTTCCTGCCCCAGCGCAGCCTACAGCTCCCAGGCTGCACTGCAGAAGGAAGGGGCAGGGCGTTCGCACGACCAGCAAGCCAGCTGCGGTGAGGAAGCAGAAGGGATGTGAGTGCCTCGTGCAAGAGGCTGCTCGCGCGAACACCGCCCCCCATCTCCGCGAAAAGGTAAGGTGTGAAAAAGGCCTACGTCTCAGGAAGCTTGAACTCCCTATTAAAAATAGTGTAGGGAGGCAGCAGAAGTGACAGCAAATAATCTGTGAATAATCAAATCCACAAAAGTGAAACCCACAAATGTGAAAGGCTGACTGTACACTGTAATTCCTTGGGGTAACAAAGAATTGGGCAATGTGTGGCCTTCCAGATGTTGCTGGGTTGCAATTTCTATCAGCGTCAGCCGTAATGAGAACTGCTGGGAGTCACACTCCAAGGACATCTGGAGACTTGCTCACCTCTGATCTAACAGAAGTCATCACAGAGATTTAAAAATTAAGGGGGGGGGGAAACCCCTGTCTTTCCTTAGAACAGCTTTAAATTATTGGTAATTTAGAGTTACTCGGAAGAGATTTTGAGATTGCTTAATAACAAATTGTATGAAAGATTTTTGTAGCTTTCATAGTCCATCTCCCAGGACTTCCTAAGGGTTTTGAAAACAGCAGTTGGGAGGCATCAT
The DNA here is from genome assembly GCA_948472985.1 of Iguana delicatissima. Taxonomy (NCBI): domain Eukaryota; kingdom Metazoa; phylum Chordata; class Lepidosauria; order Squamata; family Iguanidae; genus Iguana; species Iguana delicatissima. The sequence continues at coordinate 161,648 of CAOKZL010001788.1, forward strand.
TTGACTTTACACAGCCCAATCCTTTGTGCTACTGTGAGTACCTACTTTGTAATTTACTAGTCTTTAAACTTTTCCAGGAAAGAGATGTTTAAAAAATAATAAACAACAAAAAGAGACCTGCCATAAAGAGAAATTAGCATTAGTATCTGGGATAAAGCACAACTGTTGTTGTGGTTATGATATCAAGTCATTTTCAACTTATGGTGGCCTAAGGCAAACCTATCATGAGATTTTCTTGCCAAGATTCATTCAGATGGGGTTTGCCTTTACCTTTCTCTGAGACTGAGAGAGTGTGACTTGACCAAGGTCAGCCAGTGGGTTTCCATTCCTGAGTGTGGATCTGAACTCTGTTCTCTGGAATTTTATCCAACATCCAAACCACTACACCACACTAGCTCGAAACAATTAGTATACTATTTTGTATACTACTAATATAGTATATTAATGGTACAAAGAGAAATTATTATACTACTTCTTAGAATCATAGAATCATAGAGCTGGAAGGGACTACAAGGGCCATCAAGTTTAACTCTCTGCCATGCAGGAATACACCATCAAAGCATTCCTGTTTAAAAACTTCCAAAGAAGAAGATTCCACCACACTCCAAAGCACACTCTTACAGTCAGGAAGTTCTTCCAAATGTTTGCTTATGTTCCAAATGTTTACGTAGAATCACTTTTCCTGAAGTTTGAAGACATTGCCCTGTATCCTAGTCTCTAGAGCAGCAGAAAACAAGCTTGTTCCATCTTTTGTATGACATCCCTTCAAATATTTAAATATAGCTGTCATATCACCTCTAAACCCTCTCTTCTTCAGGCTAAACATACCCAGCTCCCTAAATTCTTCCTCATGGGGCATGATTTCCAGGCCTTTTACCATTTTGGTCACCGTCCTCTGGACATGTTCTAGTTTGTCAATATCCTTCTTGAATTGTGGTGTCCAGAAGCGGACACAGCATTATAGGTGAGGTCTGACAAAAGCAGAATAGAGTGGTATTATTACTTCCCTTGACCTAGACACCATACTCCTATTAGTGCAGCCTAAAATTACATTGGCTTTTTTAGCTGCTGCATCACACTGCTGACCCACATTCTTTTCAGACTCCTAGATCCCTTTCACAGGTACTGTGGTCAAACCAAGTGTCAACTATCTTATATCTGTGTGTTTCATTTTTTTCTGCCCAAGAGTAGTTCCTTACATTTCTCCCTGCTGAAATTAATTTTGTTAGTTTTGGCCCAGTTTTCTAATCTTTTAAGGTCATTTTGAATTCTGATTCTGTCCTCTCGAGTATTAGCTATCCTTAATTTGGTCTCATCTTCAAATGTGATAAGAATATCCTCTATTCCCTCATCCAAATAATTGACAAAGATGTTGAATAGCACTGGGCCAAGGACAGAACCCTGTGGCACCCCACTAGTCACTTCTCTCCAGGATGAAGAAGAGCCACTGGAGAGCACCCTTTGGGTTCAGTCAGTCAACCAGTTACAAATCCACCTAACAGTAGCCCTGTCTAGTCCAGATTTTACTAGCTTGTTTGCAAGAATAGTACTTATTGCTTATTATATTTCTTATTATTACTTATTACTTCTTAATAGTACTTATTGCTTATTATACTTATACTTCTTACTTAATTTCTTCCTTATTACAGCTTAGCTTATAACTTCTTGCTATAATTTATTATTTTATATTACTTACAGTATTTAAGGTTCTCAGGAGATATTCCACATTGGCACTGATCAGATCCATATCTCTTTAAGCTTTTCCAGGCTTCCTGCATCATTGTAGGCTTAGCACTATACCTGAAACAACACATGAGGTGACAACCTTGATATAATGAAGCAGATCTAGATGATCTACTTGATCTACTTGAAAAACTTAGGCATGCTGCTGTTACCCTGTGAATTGGGGGGCCCAAACAGCAACAAACACAACCAACATGGGGAAATTAGCTGGAGTGCCCTCTTGACTAACGAGAGGCAGGGTAACTTAGCGGGGATCTTTTACCTTATGTCCACAGCGTCAGGTCAGTGAATAGGTGAACAGTTCAAAATAGCAATTAAGATTTATTAAACAGTTATTAAAGAAAAGCACAAACACACTCCTAACTAGAAAAGGAAAATAGAGTTCAAGGGGAATGGGTGATACGCCACCTTTCCTGTAGTCCTGGGGAAGCTGATTGTAGAGGAGGAAACCCGGCGTGGCGGCCGAGGGGAATCTGCTGAACCGAGCGGCAGCAAGGCAGAGTAGAAGTCCAAGCGATCCGGCGAGAGTTCCGAAGAGCTCTCAGAACTGGGGGGTTTTATCAGGGAAAGAACGACCGTAGGCTAGTCTGGTCTTGGGCGAAAACAATAAGTTTTGCGTTGGAGACAATGCTTCCGAAAGGTCAGAATTTACATGATTGAATTATGTTCTGAGTTGACAATAGTATGGCTGGTATGCAGATGTGGCTAGCTCGGCAGTTAAGTACCTAGCTTGCCAGAGTGCCCTCTCAGGGCAGAGGGTCTCTTTGTTTATCAAATGAGGGTGTTTGTTTCGGGAGGTCCCCTAAAGCAGATCTGGCAATCTCTGGCTTGGTTTGGTGAGAGCAGCAAATAGTAGCCATGCCTAGCTTCACGCTTGTTCGGTGGCCTCACAAACACTTGGCTGATGGCAGAGAAGGGCCGAATTATGATATCAGTATGATATCTTTGGTTCGCCAAAGTCCAGGCCAGTACACGGTGGTAACACTGCCTTGAATCAGATAAAAATGTATCTAGGTCAGGCTAGCCATTCTTACACCCCACTACAGGGAGTAGTGTTAAATTAATCATGAGAACCAGTCTTTCGCTTTGATTCCAGTGGGAACTAAGGACAAACTGAACTTGCTCCAACCCACAATTAAGGAATGAAAGAACAACAACGATTCGGAGCCCAGGTCCAAACATAGAAAAAAAATCCCATAAAGTAAATATGGGAGTCATTCTCAAGATGTAACAAAGCACTTGATCATCTGAGGGCCCTTTCTCACCACACAGATATAGGACTTTGATGCCACTTCAACTGCCATGATTCCATTTTATGGCATCCTGGAATTTTATAGTTTTGTAAGGCATTTTGAACTCCCTACCTGAGAGCTCTAGCGCCTCATTAAACTACAAATCCCAGGATTCATTAGATACAGCAAGGGCAGTCAAAGCAGTATTAAACTGGTATATTTGTGCTCTGTGACAGAGGCCCTTATTTGTGGCATTGTAGTTTCTACAATGCATAAGATGTCGCCTGTTGTCCGAGGCAGGATACGGCAGGAGACTGGTCCAGTACAGCACTTGCTGGGTTCCCATGAACTGGAATGTGGCTGTGGACGTTTAGTGATCTTAAAGTAAAGAAACCACCCAAATATAGTGTTTGATTGAATGCACCTTCTTCCTGTCCTGGCTGTGCCAGAGTGCTAATCGCATTTGTGTATTTACAATTTGCTGTGCTGTCCGTGAATTTCTCTGGAAGTACTGAAGGAATATGTGCCTCCTAGTTCTGGCAAATGGATGGTTTTACTGTCATTGCTGGTGGTGCGTGCTATAAGCCAACAATAGATCTTCTGGGAACATTTTTGCTACGTTTTCTACATTTGCCTGGGCACTGCCAAGAAACGAGCGACACATCTTTCAGTACTTAAAAGACAACTGTCAAGCTGGCACTTTCTTTGCCCTTGGACCTGGAGGCAGCTGGGGAATAGCAACCAGGCAGCTTTGTTACATGTCCAAATCAGTAGGGGGGAGGGGGAAAGGTCTTAAAGAGTGAATTAAGGAGTGGAGTCATACAGTTATTCAGTCCTTACTGATGAACACAGTAAAGGCGCATCCTGAGGAATAAGGGAGTGAGAATAGGGAACAGTACTGAATAGCGAAGTGTATTGTCAGTGAATTCTGTTCCAGTACAGCAGGTTTCTTCAAACCCAGCAAGTAAACCATGTAGACCATGCTCAAATTGCATACTTTAGACACTTCGCAAACTTTGAGCCCAGCAAGAGACCTGTCAGGGTTGATTTCAGTGAATGAAACAGTAATATGATGGTCAGTGAACAAGAGGAATCTGAAAGGTGGTGGAAACATGTCCTGGATTTTAATGTAGTTAAACTAGATAGCTCTTATGGTTTACATCTGTGGATGTTTAACTGTAGGCTTCCACATAGCACTTGGCATAGAGATTTATTCCAGCCCTGCACTTTCAATGCACCCTTGAATAACAAACCTGCTAACAGACCAAGAAGAAAATAGCCTATGGAACTGAACAGTAAAGCAGATGCCATCTCTACTCTTTTTCTTCTGGCATGTGTCTCACAACAGTAGTTGCATTTAAATTCTTCTAGGCCTTCTGCCAATCTGCTATACTTAGAATCTGTATACGATTCATCCTGAAAAACTATGAGATACTTTATCCTAACATGCAACAACTCACAAAGTAATTTGCTAACTGACTGGTTATATGGAGGCTGGAGTCTCCTTGCTGACCCTCAAGTCCCCTAACCTTTCCCCTTCTTCTTCTCACTGTTCTTTCCTGTTCACTTGTCCTTCTCCAAGTATGAGAAAGGCAAGAGAAGCCATTCCCTTGGCTTCTCAATCTGGGTATGAAATTGGGCATAGAAGCAAGAGGCAACAAGTGGCCAATGGTGGCAGTAGCAAAAAAGTGTCATCTTGCCTAGAGCTCCCCAGCATCTGGAGCTGATGTTGGATCTTTTACTAGCAACACTGCTTGGCTGCCAGGACATTCATGTTAGCCATTTAAAAATGTGTTTTATTGTTTGCTTTTGAAAAACATTTTAAGTCTTTGTTCTTCAAGAAGGTTCAGTGTAGCAACATAGGATTTCTGCTTTGGTCATTTTCCATGGATTTCCCAGCTAGGCCTGGTCAGCTTGTCTTCCCAAGACGGGATTTCAAAAGTTATCTTCCATTTCTTCTCATTCCAGACCCATTAGGACTAAGTCATTTCCCCAATCCAGTGCACCCTAGCACCAAGGCTTGTTGTTGGTTTTTGCTTTCAAGTTGTTTCCAAATTATGGTAATCCTAAGGCAAACTTATTATGGGGTTTTCTGGGCTGAGAGTGTATGATGTGCCCAAGGTCATCCAGGGGTCTTCCATGGCCAAGTAGGTCTCCAGGGTCTTAGTCTGGTGCTCAGAACACTACACCACACTTCCTGGCACTATTATACAGCCTCCATTGGCAAACTTCGCTATGTCTGTGACAGACTGTTTACAGGCTTCACACTGGCTGTGCAACAGATTCAGTAAGAGATGGATTTCTACTAGCATGGAGAGCCCCATATTCTGCCCGAACTTCCTTTAGAGGGAATAAGACTGGGAGTTCTGCTTCCAGAATTGCCACCTTTATATTAATCTAGATTCTATAGGAATGATCATCAATTTAAAACCAGCAGTCATTTGGAACAGAAATCTCCCCCTGCCAAAAAAAAAAAAAAAAAATCTTTTCCAGAATGAATTCCACATCTCTAAGGACATGCATACAACCATCGCTTTATTTATATCCCAACTTTGTATATAAGGACTTTGTATATAAGGACTGGGACTCAAGGTGGATTACAAAAAGGCATAATATATAATGAAAGCACATATAGTTAAAAAAATTACAAAGATTAAAAACAATACAGAGCCATAAAAGCCCTTTCGTTTAAAATCATTTCACAAAGTCTTGCTGGAAAAGAAAGGTCTTAGCCTGTCATCAAAAGGAAAACAAAGAAGAAGCCACCCTAGCTTCCCCAGGAAAGAAGTTCCGAAGTGTGGGAACACCACAGCAAAAGCCTTCTCCCATGTTCCCACCAACTATGCCTGTGAAGGTGGAAGTGCCTCCCTTGTAGATCTTAAAGCGCAGGCAGGCTCGTATGGGAAGATACAGTTCTTCAAACAGCTTGGGCCTGAGCTTTACAGACTGCAACAAGCACTTTGAATTGTGCCCTAAAATAGACCAGAAACCAGTGGAGCTGTTGCAACAAAGGAGTTGTGTGTTCCCCGTGACTGTTACCTGTTATCTATCTACACCTTTTTGGACAAGCTGCAGTTTCTAAATGTTCTTCAAAGGCAGCTCCATGTAGAGTGCAATCCAATTTGGATGTAACTAAGGAATGTATCAACTTCTTGTCTTCTAATTCTTCTAGGAAGGCTTCTCTTTCCTGTTCTACAAACAAGTGAGGAATGGAGTGTGCTAGGCTTCTCCTTCTGTCACTGCTATCCTCACACAAACAGTTTCCGATCCAAAGCATTAGCATTCCAGATCACATGGAGAGTCTCCACAGACGAGAACGCAATCCCATCCAAAGTATTTAGCATTATTAGTTGCGGGCCACTTCAACTATAAAGAAGGCTCTCTTTTTGAGAAAGTTGATCTTCAAGCAAGGAGAGGACCAATGGAGGGAGATAAATGTATGATGTTTTCCTCCTCATGTTTTTATTTTGATTACATTTAATATTACTGCATATGGCTTTGATTGAATCAGGAAATGGAAGAAGATTAGGCATCGGTGAATCCAAGAGTCCCCAAGCCAATACACAGAAAGCCAAGATGTTCCCTTTTCCATTTCAATAGACCTTTTCAGAATGAAACTCAACTTCAGTCCTAACTGGTTGTACCTTGTCTGCGCCAATATATGGAAAATCTTGAACTATTTCAACGTCTTCATCACCTACTTCAAAGCTATGTAAATCACCCATGGCCATTTTTCTTTTCTTAATGTTCAACAGTAAAAGTTCTTTCACTTTCTTCCTTGATTTTATTCAGTTATCATTCCAGATCTTTGCTACTTTCTGCTAGCAGTATGGTGCAAGGTCAGTGTGGTATAGTGGTTTCAGCACTGGACTGTGACCTGGAAACCAGGATTCAGTTCCCTGCTCGGCCATGGAAACCCACTGGGTGACCTTTTTATTTGTCTGTGGCATCCCTACACTTGGTTTAAATTTCCCTTTGATTTCTCAGATCTTGTAGCAGAGGTCTCTTGTTCTTCCTTTTTTGTTGTTGTCATCTATTTCTCTGCATTGATTATTATACTGGTTTTCTCTGTCCCTGTAAACAAGTTGCTATGAGTTGCATAGGGTTCTGATCCTATTTCTGTCATCTTTTACTTTTGCTTCTTGTCTGTCATCAAGAGAGTTTCATCTAGATGAAGCATGATAGATGAAGATGAAGTTTCATCTATCATCCACTGAGGCTTCTCTTTATTTTGGGTGTAGACAGTGACTTTTTGCATTCTTCTCTGGCAGTATCCCCAGGTCAGTCCAGAATTCTTCTGGTTCCCAATCAGTTAGGCTTAATAATACACATCTATTTTTTTACATTATCTTTAAATTCAACGGGGATGTTCCTCAGGTAGTATTTTGTCATGATGGTTGATTTAGCATTCCTCTTTAGCTTTATTCTAATTTTCTGATTTTTGAGATCAGCAGTTCATGTTCTAGTTTTGCAGAGAGAATGAAGCTTCTCCATCTTCTGCTTCCAATTATGTAGTCTATTTGATTTCTGTATTACCATCAGGTGATATCTATGTATACAATCTCTTCTTGGGTTGCTTGAAGACTGTGTTTGCAATGAACAAACTGTTGGCCTTGCAAAATTAAATCAGTCACTCTCCTGCTTCATTTCTTGATCCTAGCCACATTTTCCAACAATATTTGGTTCTGCTCTTGTTCCTGCTTTTGTATTTCAATTGCCTATGATTAAGAGCAAATCTTGTTTTGGTGTGTGGTCAGTTTCCTCTTGGATGCCAACATAAATCTTCCAGTTTCTTCTTCTTCTGCCTGTCTAGTTGGAACATAAACTTGGATTATGGTTATACTGATAGGTTTTCCCTGAAGTCTTATCGACATTATTCAGACTCTGCATTGTGTCCTCTGACTGCTTTTGCTACATCTCTGTTCACTATTAATGCCACCCCAGTTCTCCTCAGATTTTGATTTCCTGTGTAAAACATTGTGTAGTTATCTGACTCAAAATGTCACATTCCTGTGCACTTTTGCTCACTCACTGTAAATATTGCAATGCTTATACATTCCATTTCTTGTTTTACAATGTCTACCTTCCCCTGATTTGTGCTTCTCACATTCCATGTTCCTATGTGTTGTACAGACACAGCTTCAGACCTTCCTTTCACTTCTGAGCACATCAACAGTTGAATGTCTTTTTGCCTTGAGTCCAGTTGCATCATTAACCACAGCACTACTTGTAGTTGTTCTCTGCTGTACCCCAGTAGCTTGCTGAGTGCATTCTGACTGAGAGTGTCATCTTCTGGCAATATCTCTTGTTTGATTTTAGATTGTCTTATCACAGGGTTTTCATGGTAAAAGACATTTGCAAAAGGGGTTTACCTTGGCTCCTGCTCCACAGTATTAACAAACATTAGCTATGGTGCCACTGCCGTTGTCTCTGGGAGATCCTTCACCAGTGTCATTTCCTGCTGCCCCCCCCCACTATTGCTACTGCCCAGTATCTATTTGGCACATTTAGTCTGTCTCCTCAGTAAAATCCTGTCTGAAATGGGAGACTCTACCAGCAGCGCTGCTGTCATTAGCATAGCCTCTTGCCTCTCAGAAGTATGCAGCCCAACCACCACAGAAAGGTAGTGCCATTGGTGGGCCTTTCAAGACTACATTTATGTACATTTATGCTTTTATTTATTTTTCCCAATAATGGATGCAGAGTGGCTAACAACATATTTAAAAATAATACAAATTAAAAACTATAGAAAAACTATAAAAATGTCAGTATAAGCAATTAAAAGTATAAGTATAAACAATTTAAAAAGTAAACAAAATATAAATTTAAGACATTAAACATTAAAAATATTACATATTAAAATTCCTTAAACCTTAACAATAGCACCCTATATCCATTGGACTTAGATGAGACTAACAGGTCCTGCTTAGTTCATTAGGTACAATCTACTTTTGGATGTAAGCTGTAGGATTGCACGGAAGAATGCCTAGGACCAAAAGAGAACTTTGGGAGCCACCAATAAAAATTCAGTCCAAAGAGATTAGGAGCTATTCGTCTAACTAACAATCCTGCACAATTATTTTTTTTATGTTCAAAATATGTGGATTGTACGGTTTTAGAGACCATAGGGTGATTCATATCTTGCTCTGGCAATGCAAACACAGAAAAGAATGCACAATATATCTTTTCCCTCTTGCCTTTTACTTTTTTTTTTTTTTAGGACAAAGCAAGAATTATAGTAAAATAAATGTATGCTTTGTTTGTAAAGGAGGAGCTCTTGTTCAATTGGAAACATACAATTTCAATTACATTTCATAATTGTTTTTTTTTTCCTGCAGGCTCGTTTACAAGCTGGACAAGGCTATGGCACCACTTTTAACTGTGTCCTTACTGTGTACAAAAATGAATCTGTAAGTAGATTATTTTGTCCGAAGCATGACAAAAAAGAGGAAATAGAAAAGAAAAAATATTAAATATGAGCATTGATTAACTAGGTTTCTTAGCTTTATTATTAACAGTCAAGTAGTTTTGATTTGGATGTGAGTTTCCTCTGAACAAGTTAAGTTCCTGAAAGAACAGAGAGTGAACATTTATATTTCAAAATAATGATATCTGAGTTGTGTATACCAGCATACAGCATCAAGTGTGAAGACTGTACTTTGTGTTGATTTTGGAAAAGGCTGCAACTGCAAGCAGGTGTACACATCAGCACAAGATGTTCATTCCATTCAGGAAAATACACTTCTGACTGAAAGAACAAGCTTTATTTGAATTCTTTACAAAAACATGTACCAATCCAAACAGATAATATTTTACTCTTTTCTGTTTCTTTCATGGTTGCTTCTATTCTTCTTTTGAAACAAAAGAACGTTGCAAATATCAAGCTTGATGAGAAAGGATGTCTTAACTCTCTGGGACAACCAAAATGCTCAATTACCTTTTTGTTTTTTTTTCAGCCTTTATTTTATTTTAGGCTTTTTGCAAAATTGTTCTTTGTTTTCCCCTCTAGGAAATTTTTTTTTGGAAATTCTTCAAAATGAAATAAGAGAATGAAATGGAAAAAAAAATACTATCCTAATCAAACCACATTTGTTTTGAATGTAAACTATGATCTACATTGACTAGAGGAATTTATACACATTCTAGTTTGTCTTTACTTGAACCAGACCTAGCTATGGTGCTGTATCTTGCCTGTTCTGCAGGAAACTCAGGCCGGTGTACATGGTTCCCTTTTTCCATTATGTCCTCATGACAATTATGCAAGAGAAAGTGATAGCCCGTGACTGATCCACTGAGCTTCATGGCTGAGTGAAGTTTAAACCTATGTTTCATCAGTTTTAATCTTATACTCCAACAAGGACATCCTATCACCTTGGATACAGCAGGTACAAAGTGAATTTCTCTCACCATTTGGCAAGTGCAGCCATCCTTCTATCTGGGATTTTGGAGCACATTTTTTCAAAACACAGAATCAGGCATTAGAAATTACCTCAAAGGTCACTTATTCCAAACACATGTTGATACTGGAAACCTGCTCCTACTATCTCCCTGAACAGTAGCCAATCATACAGCCTCCCTTCACAGTAACTGACCAGCCAATTCCCTGTACTTAGACATCTTTAACAAGGATGCACCAGACAGTAAGCCTCTCACAGTCGATCTGTTCACATTTCAGGAGGTTTTACATAATGTTTTGTAGTAATCCACTTTATTATAGTTTGAACTGATTGTTTAAAGCCCTCTTTCCTGAAGCAATCAAAAACAAACCTGCTCTACTATCTTTGTGACAGCTTTTCAAATATCTGAGGAGGGCTATCATTTACCTCTTAATCATGTCTTCTCAAGGTTGAATATATTTAGCTTTTTGAAACTGTTCATCCAACCTAGCCACCCACCTTCCTCATCCTTCTTTGGACATGTTTCAGTTTTTCAATATCCTTGACCTGGGACGGTGAGGTCTAATGAAAGCAAAATACAGTGGTACCCATTAATTTTCAAGAACTGAGCACTGCTGTTGATGCAACCTTGAGCTGAATCAGCATTTGTAGACAGCTCCTCACATTACTGATACATTTAGCTTGTGGTCTCTGAAAGCTGTTAAAAACTTTCTACATGTACTTTCTTCAAGCCAAGTGTCACTCAATTTGCATTTGTGCATTTGGTTTTGGTTCCCTAAATACAAAAGATTTTTGGCACAAATTTCCATCTTGTCAAGGCCATCTTGAATCCTGGCTCTGTCATTTAAAGATTGGCATTCTAATATTATATTCAAACTTGAGGAGTATCTCCTCTGGTCATCCTCCAAATCATTAATGGAACAACACTGAGATCAGAACAAAATCCATGTCTCTTCTGTTCAGATTGACAGAGAAGCATTTTTGATATGGCCCATCAATCAGTTACAAAGTCACCTCATGAAATTATCGTTTGATCTATATTTTTTGTAACTTACCAACAAGAATATCACCAAGGACCTTGTTAAAAGCTTTGCTGAAATCTAGATTTACTGTCTTCTCAACATTCTGATCATTCACCAATCTAGTGCTAATTCTATCAAAAAAAGAAGTAAACTTTCTTGAATCCAAAAAACACATCAGACTATGCTCAGCTTTTCTTTTCCTCACTGTGATGACACCCACTAAGTCTAGTTCACTTCCATTTACAGTTGCTCCTACTTTTATTTCAACCCCCATTTCTGCACTATTAGTAAGAATCAGGCCTAGGAAAACCAGCTCCATTTTTTTCTTCAACCCTTTGAACAATGAGATTCACATCAATGGTAGCAAGGAATTTATGAGACCTTTCATTCTTTGCTAAGATTTGATCTCACCTTATTTAGGAAGCTAAGCAGGGTAAGTCTTGGTTGGCATTTGGATGGGGACCACAAAGGAATACCAGGCATCTCCAAGTAGGGATAGAGGGGAAAAAACTTGTCTTAGTCCTGTGATCCATTCATGCTACACAGTCTGTACGTTGTCATGGTTCCAGCCTATGAAATCCTGGGATTGGTTGTTGAGTGGGAGGGGCCTTTAGAATCCTCAGCCAGGAAGTTCTTCTGGTGCCTCTGATCAAGCCACAAACCCCAGAATGCTATAGGAGGCAGTCATGGCAGCCAAAGAGAAATAAGTTGTAATTCTGTAGTGTGCCTCGGTCCTTGGAGAACACTGCCACTCACAGTTTACAACAACAGGCTAGATGGAACAATGGTCTCACTCGGTATATTCAACATAAGTCAGTTTCCCATGTTCTATGTTCCTTCTCTTTGAAAGTTTGGCAAACTGATCACAGAGGCATCTTTTAAATATTTTGCTTGGTTAGGTAGTTTGCAGCAAATTCAGCGATACTATATACAAAAATATTGCTATTATTTCCCTCACTTTTCCCAAATATTCTCCATTCTCCATGCCCAAATTCACAGATTTCCTTGCAGTAGAATGTTACTCATGTATAATGCTATAAATCGCTCTTCTTTTGGCTTATTCTTTTTGAAACCAAATTGAATTTTACCCTGCATTCCAACTGGACTTTGGTAATACCTATGAAATGGTTATTGGACTTTGGACTTTGGTAATACCTATGAAATCACATTTGCCTTTCTAAATTAAAATGTTTATTTTCTGTGCCTTGGAAGAGAGCCATGGGAACCTTCCCCTCCCCTTTTCTTCCATATTAGTGGTCTAGATGCTTACACTACCATCCCAGTTTTACATAGGCTCCTGTTGTCAGTACAGATCAAAGGCTATTATTTCTTGACAGTCTTTATCTTCTCATAGGTCCTTTCCACACAGAGGGAAAAACACAGGGTAACACGGGGTAGGACAACCTCACCCGGAGGTCGTCCACACCGTGGAGTGCGCTAGGGCGGTTAAAAATGTGGAGTTCCCCACCTCAAACCGCTCTCGTGCGGCCGTGGGGGTGGTGCCGCGTGTTTTATAAAGACCACATTTCATGTGGTCTTTATGAAACATGCATGCGCTAGCCCGTCGCAGCGCCCCGTGTGGAATTGCAGGGGCGCGCAAGCGCGTCCCTGCAGAGCTGCCCGGGGGCGGGCTTCCAGCTGGCACGCTTCTCCAATTGGCGGAGAGCCGCCGGAAGCTGCCAGCTGCCATTTTGTGTGCCGCCGGGCGCCGCCAGGCACCATTGGACACCGCTGCCGTGTAGAGCAGCAAACACGCGCTGCTCCCTGCGACGATGGAGCTACCCAGATTAAGGTAAGCTCCGTTTCCACGCGCGCTGCCCCGTTTCCCCGCGTTTCATGCCCCCCATGTGGAAAGGGCCTTAGAATAAGCAGTGGCCTGCATATTCAGAGGTATCCTGTGAGTATGCATATAATACAATATGAAATAAAAGAGATCTCCTACATTTTGTGGTAAGAAATGCTTCTCAGAATCAGTAATAGTTCCATTTATGATACTTTTACAGCTGTCAAAAACAATTCTGGTACTGCCAAATTGTTAGAGGTCAGCTATAGGTATGTTGTTTCTTTTGTTTTTGTTTTTTCCCCTCAGTGTCCTTACTCATGTATCTCTTCAGAAGAAAAGAGAAGCCATGGATGGAAAAGGCAAGTCAGAGAAGTGCATGTGCATAAGAACTGAAGAACAGCCCCCATAGCTGCAATGACACATGCTGACAGAGCTGTGATGTTCTGTCAGGTTATAAATATAGATAGTTTAGAATCTCATTATAATCTTGGTTTCCGAAGTGCATCTTTTCCCTAATAAAACGCATCTGTAAGAACCATTTAACTTTCACTATTAGCAATTTTTAGTTGAATTAATTCCTTGGTTTTAAACAATCTGTGTGCCCCTACTCCCAATCACTGCCTTCCTTCTCCTTTGCTAACTGAAAAATTAATAGAACCTTATGGAGACAAACATTTTCCCACCCAGCTAGTATTCAAAGACTGAGAGATAATGTGTTCTAACAAATATGTGAGAGAAATATAATGTACAGAACAGAAATTTACCTGAAAATATAAAATTAAAGTATGAGAAGTAAATAGTCAGAGTTGCTTTGTCCTAGTTATGGTGTGATTATAATACTTTCTTAAAGGGATAATCCAACCCATTTTTGATTAATATTCTATTCTACTTCATCTGCAGATTACTGGGTTCTTCAAGGGAATGTCTTTCCCACTGCTTAGCATTGCTGTCTACAATTCAGTGGTATTCGGTGTCTTCAGCAATACCCAAAGGCTCATTAGCCAACATCGCTATGCAAATCCTAATCACCCCCCAGCACTCACAGACTTGGCTTTAGCAAGCATGGCAGCAGGAGCTTTCTCAGCAGGAATTGGTGCTCCAGTTGACCTGGTAAAAATAAGGCTACAGATGCAGACACAGACATTTCTTGAAGGTAACGTTCTGCAATTTTTTAAAAACTGTGTTCACCCATTTCAGTATAAAAAGCAAAAGACAAAGTAGTCTTGTAGCACCTTTAAGACTAATCAATTCATTTCAGCACAAGCCTTCATGGGAGACAACCCACTTCTATGCTTCTGACTTGTACTTTGTCCTACCTTTGAATGTCTCTTGTTTCTGAAGACTATTATATAATGGCATCATGTCAGCACTGAGATATTTAAGTGTGATCAACCAACATGTATGGTACATAATTGTTGACATATTACCACCTAAAGTGCAGGTTCTATATCCTCCAACAAGTAAAAGGAAAATTTCCATTAACAGAGTTATTTCAACAGTGTCTTGTTATGGATGAGGTTGGTTGGTTGGTTTTTTTGTAAGTGCTTGTTTGTTTTGCTGCAAATAGCTTGAGTGTCAATTACTGTGCTTGTCTGTACCTTGAAGGCCTTGGTATTCACTCTTCTTTCTTCTAACGCTGAACATCTAGATATAGTTAATCTCCAAGCAATGTAATTAACCTTGCTTCAAGCCAATTATTCAAAGAAGAAAAAGAAGCTTCATCTTGGAAGATGATATATGCTATAAGTGGTAACTCTTTTTTTGGAATGACTTCATTATGACAAAACACTGAAAATAATATATGACATCTACTGATTTTGGATAGATTTCTATGACACACTGCCAATATTCATTATTTGGTCATAGTTAGAAAAGGCTATCATGCGTGGAGGCTCCATACCTGTGAGACTTTCTGGAGACAGGAATTTTCATCATGAAGTGGGGAAGAAAGGCTTTAGAATGAGTGCTATATTTATGTTTGAGAAGATCTACAAGGTTCTCACAAGCAATAATGACAGAGATCATGATTAATTACCACTTTATGGGTAGCAGTATGACTTTTCAAAAAAAAAAAACCTCACAAAAGCACAGTTCTGCAGTCTGGCAGCTACTTTATATGCACCCTGGAACTTGTGTCCATTGTGTTTGATTCAATGTATGGTTTTTCAATAGAAAGAGCCATGGTAAGAGCTCTAACTTTTGCAGCTTCCCAGTTGCTTTTGTACTCTTCTTTCAGGAATGCCCACTGAGCATCCATTTGAAAACTCATTTTCTATCTTTAGCACTCTGAATTTTTTTCACTGGATTCTAAAGGGCTATTCATATCATGCGACAACAGAGACACTTCTCTAAGCATTAAAAAATGGTGGTTGCGGCAAAAAGCAAAGCTACTTTGTAAAAGCAGACTAACACAATTACCACCATCCATCTGGGAATTCACTTATTTGGTTTAGTTAGCACATAATTTCTAGGCAAGACTCACACATGGACAAACAAACACACACACATACACACACACACACATTTTAACATGTATCTGCTTTAACTCTTATTCAAACAGATGAAAAAAAATTATATTGAGTGACTTCTGGGATATTTTCTATCCCCATGGGAATCCCAAATACAGTCACGTACTGACGGGGCAGCGATGGAGGTGGTTTGCCCCCGGCAGCAATATTTTTGAGGCATCCTGGCTCATAGCCATGTCCCTGTGCGCTGCTGCCATGCCCCAACGCACCATGGCTACACCCCCATGTGCCATGGTCACGCCCCCTCCCACCCACTCTCCACAAACTCCAAGCTCTGCCACTGCCCAAATGTTACTGCAGGGTAAAAAAAAAAAAAAAAGGTCCCACGTTCACAGGAGTGTTTGTGGGTGAAGAATGAAAGGTTTTCTGCTCACTATCTCTCATCATATCAATATCTTTACTTGCTCCTTCCTGGACAGGGACAGATGAGGATGAACTCTCTCCCTCCCTTCCACTACTACTATTATTATTATGGTTATTATTTTCATGTATATCTTGCCCTTTCCCTAAAAATGGCACTCAAGGTGGCTTGCAAAGGTGTATACCTCTAGATGTACTGCCTCTTGGTTAACTTTAGCCACAGGGCCCTCTCTTCCACAGTTGGAGGCAGTTTCAAAGGCCATTCCTCAACTGTGCTTGCACTTGACAAATGTTTTGGGGAACCATTGTCTTCAGGTTCCAAGCAGCTGTCACCAGCTAACACTCTGCCTTTATCACCTTGATGTGGACCTCTGTGTGACTCTGAAAGAGCCGTTGCAAAGCTTCCTCTAAGGTACAATATTTTCACTTTACTGCACTTCTAGACTGCAGAATATGAAACAGAAAACAGGTATATCCATGTGCACTAAGTTACTACTTTTTCCCCATTTCTTCCTGTATCAATGAGGCTAATTTCTGACACTCATGCACCTCACTATGAACCCAGAGTAATGAAGAGTCAAACATCCCATGTCCATCCACCCAATCCAGAACACAGCAAAATCTGCACAGGTTGGAAATCTATACAAACACACACTTACTGTTGAATTGGAGAGCCATGGATTTAATTTCCACTGAAGTTTGTCCCAGGGAATCCTAACTGCCTCCGCTGCTTTTGGCTACGTGTATATTCTGCCTTTTTCCTAGATTGGGACTCAATACAGCTTAGAACAGATTTTTTAAAAAGTAGTTGAAAATTCACAAAATGCAAAAGTTAAAAGGTGATTAAACTACCAAATAAATAAATAAAACCAGTTAAAAACATGAATGTTAAAACATATAATAGCATAATAAAAAATAACAAAGAGAGAATCCAGCACTTTGTACAAGATCCATCCTGTCTAAACAATCAGTCTTCAAAGGCCTGTTGAAACAGAAAGGCCGTCATCTTTTTGCAGAAAAAGAGTAGGGAGGGTTCCAGTCTGACCTCTCTGGGAAGGAAATTCCCCCTCCCACATTTCCACCGGATGTACCTTTGAGTATGTTGGGACTGAAAGAAAGGCCTCCTCAGCAAATTTCAAAACACATGAAGGTATGTAGGTAGAATATGGTCTTTCAAATAACCTGGACCTAAGTCATAGGGTCAAAACCAGCACTTTGAATTGTGCTTGAAAATTGACCAGCAGCTAGTGGAGCTGTTGCAATAAGAAAGTTGTATACTCCCTATAGCCAGCCTCATTTTGCAATATTACAAAAGCTCTTTAGACCAGCTGAAGTTTCCAAACACTCTTTAAAGGAATGTTACAGTGATCCAACCAGGCTGTAAGCAAGCTATGTATCACCATGGACAGATCTGATTTCTCAAGGAAAGGGAACAGCTGATGCGCAAGCCTTAACTGTGCAATTGCACTTCTGGCCACACCCAAGACCTTAGCTTCCAGATCTGGAGTTTAATTCAGGAGCACACCCAAGCTGTGAAACTCAATCTTTAGGGGGAGTGTAACCCTATCCAGCAAGGGCTGAATCCCTATTTCCTGATCTGCTTTTTGACTGACTGGGAGCATCTCTATCTGTAAATTTCAATTTGTTCACACTCATTCAGTCCATCACTGATAACAAGTACAGTACAATCCCCGTATCCACAGGGGATTGGTTCTGCTACCCCCTGTGGATACTGAAATCCACAGATAGTAGCGAACGCTCTGTCACCACCCTCAAAAAACAATTTTAAGGTACAGTTCTTCCACAGCAGCGTGTAGGGCCAGCTATCGCTGCTTCCCTGCACGCTTCAGGGCCTGAGCTCACATGTGCGCCTGGGAGCAGGCCTGCAGTGACATATAGGGCTGGCATTTACTGCATCCTTGCGCAACCCAGGGCCTCTGCCCGCTCGCTCCAGCTGGCAGGGGCATGCTGAGTGGGTGATTGCCCGTTCTCTGCATGCCCATCACCAATCACAGATAACTGAATCAGCAGATAATGAATCTACAGATACGGGGGTCCTACTGTATTGTTTTAGGACTAAAACAGCCTCCTTAGATCATGGTGCAATGGAGTAACAGAGTTGGGTATCCTCCATATACTGATGGCACTGAACCCCAAAACTCTAGACAGTCTTTCCCAGTGGATTCATGTCTATGTTAAATTGCCTGGAAAACAGAACCAAGTCCACAGGCCGACAGCCAAAAGTTTAAAATAGGAGTTTCCGAGTATCATACTTTGTGCGGGCCCCTCCAGGAAATAAAAACAATGCCCCTGAGTCTCATCGCAGAGTGATGACTCAGATGGATATCATGGCAAAAGCCTACAAAAGGTCCAGCAGAACTAAAAGGGACACATTCCCAGTGCAGTTCCCAGCATAGGTAATTTGCCAAAGCAACCAAAGCCATATCCAGACCTGAAACCAAACTGAAATGGATCTAGACAATTAATCTTATCCAACTATAAAACAAATGGCGGCGTATTTTTCCCTTCGTAAACAGGACACTTCATTATTTTATAAAAAATACATTTGTAGATGTTGCTTATTATAGTTATTATCTGGAAGTTCAGGTTACAGTAATTTTCCAGTTTCTTTGGCCAGGAGCAAGGTTTCTCTTTCATTTACTCATACCAGCTTCTCTGTTTTTTTTAAATCTTAAAACAGCATAGGACACTATTTGTCCTAACACATTATCTAGGACAAAATAGTACCCCAACAGCAAAGTGCAACAGATTTGTGGTGACAATTCTTGTCCCTTTTGATTTTTAATACATACAAAGAATACATGGAAGCTAGCTGAAACTCAGGCACATTGTTTCCAGGTCATCAGGTGACTGTCATAAAATGCCTACCTTATTGGTCTGGTTTTCTGAAAAGTATTCAACAAAATCTCCCCAGGGGACTAAAATCCCATCTACTTAGATGAGGGTCACCTGAAGAGAAAAGCAAGAGGTGAATGAGTGGAAGGGAAGCTCATTCATAGCATATTAAGCCAAGATACGATTGGCTGAAATGGAATATCTTGATTCCAAGTATTATTTAATAAAATCCAGGTTACGTTTAAGGCACTGAATTCAACCCAGTGACGTGAAGGGAAAGACAAACATGACAGGGGATATGCTCTTTCAGGGGTTGTTTTTTGAAGTCTGTTCTGTTTGCATAGTGAAATGAAAGCAAAAGTAAAAGTGGTGACAGAAGGATATTTATTACATGGTGGTTCACAGTCTGAAAACCAAGGGGGAGAGAACAGAATGGATGGTAGAACATAATTCTGACACAGCTTCAAAGAAGCAAAATATATCAGGAGAATGCTGAACCTGAGAATCAATTTTGTGAACTGTTTATTCCCAGAATGGTACCTACTCAAAAACCTAATTAGGCAGGGACAGACAAAAAATAGAAAACTTCTAGAACTTCTAGGCTTCTAAACATTTTTCCATACAAACTTGCAAATTCTCCTTAGGTTAAACACCTGGTCAGAAATCTGACTTCATGTCATGAGATGAAAGAAGCACCAAACAGAATAAATATTATGGGAGCTTGTTCATATTGTGTGAATGAGAAATTGCTTTACCTCTTTACTTGTAAGACAATGAGCTGCAGAGAATTAAATCACACCCACCACCCATACACCTACCCACCCACGTTGGCTGCCATGTTATTAGGGGTGTGTGGATCCCCACCAAAACAGACCAAAGTGGACTGTTTTGCAGTGATTATAGTTTACTGAGAAAAGTGGAGTTTCCCCAAAGCAGCTGAAATGAATCAGATTCTTCCCAAATCTTTGGGTCTGTCTCAGATTCAGTTGATGAAGACAAAATCTCCAGCTCTCTGTTAAATCACTATGTTTTCCCTTCAAGCTTTGTATAGACAACAAGCACCAGCTACAGAGACTAGTTTTGCAACTGAAAGCTCTAGGTAAGGTGTGAGAAAAGTGTGACCTGTGGGCCTCACCCAGCCCCAAGCGCCAATTCAAAAATAAAATAAAAATGGTCCAAAGTGCCTTCAGAAAGTGTGGAAACATTTCCACCACATTTTGGACCTCAATTGGGCCAGGCTGGGCCCAAAGCATGGTGGAAATGCCCCCATATCTCCTAGGACATTCGGCTAAAAACCCTACAATAGGATTTGACCAGAAACAACTTTAGCAGAACTATAATTTTTGCTTTTCTTTTAGGCAAGGATATAGAAAAACCTTATAAAATTGTAGTCAGTTGAACAGAAAACAAAAACCAAACTTCAAGCAATTTTTATTTCTCTATAATTCCCAAACACCAGCACCTTTCATACTGAATTTTTTTATGTTGCAAATTTTCCCCAAAACCACAACCAGGAAAGACAATTCCGTTTCCCCCAAAGTCTAATGACCCCTGGGTACACACCTCTGAGTCTACCATAGACATGCCAGCACAGATGTCCTTCTCAGTTTTCCCTAGAAAGTCATGTCATACGGTTGAGAAGGCCTCATCATCTATACTAAGATGTGTACAGTAGGGAACTGCAGACTCAGAAGTATTTGCATGTAGTTCTTCATCAGAACTGGGAGATATAAACAAGAAAGGAACAAAAAGCAAATGCACATAGGAAAATTCTGAGGGACTCTTGGAACCTGTTTATCAAGCCTGTTTTTATTTTTTTAATAATATTTTTATTATGATGCCAAGTGTGTGTGTGTATACATACATACGTACACCAACATATAAGGGAATATAAAGAATGCACAACAGACAAAGAAAACAAACACTGACAAATAAAGAAATAAACCCAACAAAATTAACAAAATTAAAATTAACAAAATTAAAAAAAACAAAATTAAAAAAAATTAAAAAAAAACTAAATATAAAACTAAAATACACAAAACTAAAGTAACCTAAAAGGAGGCTAAAGAGCTAAACAGTTGACTTCCAATCCCCCAGCTGACAGTTATATGATAAGATATTCAGTACATTTCTTCAGTATTATAATATTAATATACACTTCTGCATACTGAGAAAAGCTACTAACCTTGGAAACCCAATAAAATCATTAAACCTGTTTTTATTTGATTCTACAGCCAACATAGAATTGAAGCACAGAACGACTGGATTTTCCTTACAGACTGCCTACAGAGGTCCAGTTCACTGTGTTAGCACAATCCTCCGACAAGAGGGAGTAGCAGGATTATACCGAGGTTCTTCTGCAATGCTTCTGCGTGACATTCCTGGGTATTGCCTCTACTTCATCCCTTACACGTTTCTTTGTGGGTGGATCACTCCAGAGGGATGCCTTTCTCCAAGTCCCTTTTCCGTATGGATGGCTGGGGGCATTGCAGGTATGACCAATTCTCCTTCACCGGAAACAGTTGCTTTTATATTACATTTGAGCCAATTGACCCATACTGGTCCTACACGACTCACGTTTCTTTAATTAACATAGTTGAAATAGTAGTTTATAATGTAGTTTTATACCACATTACTACATTTTTCTTTTTCTTCTGTTCATTAATTTTTCATTATCCTTTTTTTTTTACTCTGCCCCTCTTGTCTTCCCGTCTTTCTTTCTCTTCCATCCTCCTTCCCCCAATTATTCCTTCCTGCGTTTTTGTTTCCTTTCCACCTGCTCCATCCAAAAGCTTCCTTCCCCCTCCTCTTCACATCAGCCTCCCTCCTTCTGGACTGGGAAAACACATGGAAAAAAAGAAATTTCATAAAGCAGTTGTGATTTTAATTTTAAAACTAATCTAAAAGGCTGCAGCCAGACGGTTGACAGGGGCTGGTGAAAGGGATCATATCAATACCACTCTGCACATCTGCTGAAAGAGCTTCACTGCCTACTGGCTAATTTCTGGGCACAATTTAAACTGCCTGTTAAGACCTATAAAAATCTACATAGTGTGGATCCAGATGATCTGTAAGGCTGGTATGAGCCTGCCCAAGATTTAAGATCTTCAGGGGAAGGTTTTCTCTCAGTCCCATCACCATCCGAGGCATGTTTGGTGAGGACACAGGAGAGAGATTTCTCTATGGCTGCTCCCAGGTTGTGGAATTCCCTCCTGCAGGAGGTTCAGTTGCCCCCCTCTCCTTTCCTTCCACTTTTTATTCAGGCAGGCGTTGGCCTTATAATTCATGCAGCAGATAGAGATTTCAATGGGGTATTTCTATGTGTTGTATCTGATATTGTTTAATTTCGTGTTTTTAACCAAACTCTTTAAATTTGTTTTTTAAAACCCTTTTGTACAAATAAATTTTTAGTTGTACCCTGTTTTTAACTCTTTGTAAGCCACCATGGATCCTCTACAAATAGAAAAGGGGGAAAATAAATAAATTGTAGAATGAAAAACAAAACCTGCTGATCTCAGGAATGTGGGCTGGACAGTTTGGAAAGAGGTATGGGTAAATAACAAGTTCATAAACAACTCCTTGGAGCAAAATTCACCCATCCGATTCACCCCACCCAAGATAACATAGGGAAGGTTGTGTCTAACCTTAGCTCAAGTCAGTTCAGGTTTGGTCAAGCAAGCTCAAGGATTGCATATACACTGCTCTTTACTCCCAATGCCCAAGGGCTTTCTTGAGCTGTCCTAGTTGTGTACCTCAATAGCTGCTGTTGCCTTCAGTCCTAATGGCCATGCATTGAGAGCTCCTAGCTCTAGAGGTGGTAGAGATAAAAACAAGCAAAATTTCAAAAGCAAGTAAGTTTTGACAATATTGAAAATATAACCATACAACCAATGACTGTTTTGCCCTGGCTCTGATTCCCACAACACGTTAAACTCCTGCACCTCGACTTTGATCTTCTAGTAACCTGTGTACACCAGCCTTCTTCAATGAGGAAGCCCTTTGAAGTGACTGGAAAGCTTCCTACAGTAGAATCCTACACTTGCTCAATGTAGCTAAATTATTCCGCCCCCCTGCCTCAAAAAAAAAAAAAAATTACAAAACCAGTTTTGCTTTTCTTCAGCTGGGGACTTTCCTCACACTTACAAGGATAAAACAGAGTACACAGGTCATTGTAATCTATACTAGTGATTGTATTTCCCTCTTTCATTAGTCTTAATGTATAGATATTTGTAAATTTAGAGCCATCACTGCAGCTGGGATCCCATCAGCCCTAGCCAGCATGGCCAGCAATTTGATTATGGATCTTGTAGCCCAAACCATCTTAAAGCCTCCAGGGTGTAAGTTTTAACTTTCCAAAAGCTGTTTCAATATACATGAATAGGTGAGGGTTCCTATACTTGTCATGTTTCTAACTTGGAAATAAATTTCAGCTATTCTGTATTTTGCTGAGTAATATGTTAAACTTAAATGGACAGGGTAGTGTTTATTTTAATAATTCAAATTGTGAAATAATGTCAGATTATTTTAAATGCATTCACCATACCATCTACTACATCTTCACGGGGCAGCAGTGTCTGTAGAATTATTGATTTTTGTTATTTACTATCAGATCTGTTTTGATTTATGGCAGCCTTGGAATGAGAGACTTAAGAGTTCTGCTCATCAACAGACCTGTTCAGCTCTTGCAAATTTGAGGCCACAGCTTCCTGGATTGAGTTATCCCACCTGAAATGAAGTCTTCTTCTTTTCTTATTGCCTTCAACTTTTCCAACATAATCATCTCTTACGATCAGTCATGTCATCCCATGATATATCCAAAGTACAAAAGTCTTGGTCTTTTTGGCTTCTAGGGAGAGTTCAGGCTTGATTTGCCATAAGATCTCCTGGTTTGTCCTTTTGAAAGTCTATGCTGTCAATAAGTCAGTATTATACTGCACTGCTATTCACCTTTCAACTTTTGGAATTGCTCATTTATTCATCTATTTATTTACTGTATATAAAGTCATATTTGCAAATAAACTCATCTGTTTTTTGTATTTCCATGTAAAACAGCAGCAGAGAATAAAAAGGCAGCAAGGGAAATCACAGATCCAAGGGATTTCAATGCAATAGCATTGTCTTTCAATTTTTTTGTTTTATTCTAAAATAGGCTGTCAGATTAGCCAGAAGGTGGCGATCAAGTCACATATTCATTATTGCCAAACTACGCGGACTTACAAGGACCCTTTAAAGGGCATTGGACATCTGTGTTTGTAGCTTGCTTGTAGTTTGTAAGATAAATACTTTTGATTCAGTTCCAAGAGGAGCAAGTTGATTGCATTTTACATCATCAAAAAGAAATAATTAAATGAATTCACAACACAGAAAATCCCATTAGTTTCAAACAGTCTTTTAGTTTTATATATTTCTGACTTCAGAGGAATAACCATCTTTGGCATGAAAATAATAGCAGAACTGTCTAGTTTTCTATACAGGAAAGCTCTCTTCTACATAAATTTCGGTTGCAAATGGCGTGGCTCCACAGCAGTCAAATAAGACCTTAGCATGCTATCTTACAGCTCTCCCCAAGTACCAGGTCCCTCATTGCAGGAATGGCAATTCCACTCCTGATTATACCAGTGTTTCTCCTGCAGCCAATCCAAGTCGAATGGGAGTTTTCATGAAGGCATAAGGACTTGGACCAGCTGTTGCAAAAGTAAGAGCCCTTATCTCTCTACGTGAGCCTCCTTGAGTTTTAAGATCTTTCAAGGAGGGCTTTCTCTTGGTCCCACTACCTTCACAGGTATGGTTGGGAAGGCTTTCTTGATGGCTGTCCTAATACTGTGGAACTCTCTGCAGCAAGAGAGGTGGCCGCCTTCCCTGCTTTCCTTAATTAGCAGGTACAGACCTTTTTATTTGAGCAGGCATTTGGCAAAGAAGTCAAATTTGGTAATGATGCAGAAAGATCTTTAATGGCATGGGTTTGTGGTGAACTTACACTGTTTTATCAGGTTTTAAAAATGATTTTATCTTATTTTAGAGTATTGATGTTTTAATATGGTAGTTTGTTTATTTGTTTTTAAAACGTTTAATAGGTTTTAACTCATGTACCTGCTTCAGTTAAAGTGGTAAGCCACTTAGGTCCCATTCAGGAAAAAGGTGGGCTATAAACAAATTAAATAAATAAATAAGAAAGAAAGAGTAGTAGATCTGCAAAGGTGGATCTACCAGCCACCCTGGATAGTACAAGGAAGACAGCTGCTGCATCAGTCCCAGGTTGTTACATAGTCTGGATTGGTTCTATTTATGTGTCTGTCTTTCTTGCACTCTAGCTTTATATCAGCAATCTGTTCAGTGCTGTAATTTTTGCTGATGATTACAGAAAAGATATATATTTCAGTTGCCTCATTTTTGTATGCTAGAGGTTCTCTAGAGTTCTTTGTGTAGTACTATCATGTCACGTGTCAATTACATACAGATATATACCTGTATTATTTATATATAAAATTATGTATTTGAATGGTTATGTATCTTTTACTGATATTTAACCTTATCATTTCAGTACCTAAGTTCATAAAACAATGGTAATTTCTCTTAATCTTTCTTACTGTTGATTTACTGTTAATGAAAGGCAAAAGTCCAGTTAAGACAGAGAGTTCAATCAAGGCGGTAATTTTGGCATGTTAGTATAGGCTTGTTTGAAAAGAAAATAGTTACTGTTTAACATGAATAGGTCCTCTAGAATTTTGCACCACTGGGATCATCCTAAGTTTCTTCCTCTAAGTCATTGTCATGCAAACGCAAAGACCAATGAGGAATACTAGAGGTTCAACTGTAACACACAAACTAAACTGAGGCAGTGCTACCATGCCAGGACTATTCCAGTCTCTGAGATTTCAGGGTCCAAACCTGACAATAAAAGACTTGTGATATCACAGAGGACAGGCTTTGGTGATATTACAAGGTTGATACTACAAAGAGAAGCCCTTGAGAAACATGATACGTAAAGCATCAACCACAGTTGTTCAGATTATGCCGCTTAAATCAATAACGCCAAATACAACAAATACATACAGACACACTCTTCAAAGCAGTTTGATCTCCCTGAGATTCCTTGCCCTTTCCTGCAGACTGAAGAACAGGGACCAGGCCCTCGCAATCCTATTTGATGGCACTCTAATACAACAGCAACAACAACAACAAAACACTTTCTAAGATCCAACACCTTAAATGTTAGCTTTTATTTTTCTCGAGCACATATTTAATGGAATATTAATGCTGTTGCCTGATGACTCTGAAATTATAATTGCCAAGTCAGCAGCACTCCATTTCTTGTAATTTCATGACCAAAGCCTGGGACCAGAGGTGTGTCAACTGCATACCCTGGGACCATAGGTAATATCACAGAAATATGGCAGGCCAGAACTGTTTCTGGGTCATCTTACTGTGGAAATGGACATGATGGGAATCAGGACAAATTGGCCCAGAATGTGAGTCAAACCTCAAAAGAAAAGAAAAAAAATGAGTACTATGGTAAAGCAAAGCAAGTGGCAGAAAGCATTTTTCAGTGACTGGGCAGGCAGCAAAATGCACCCAGTATTCAAAGTAGTTTCTGCCATTTCCACAAGGTCTTATATTCTGTATGGTCTTGCCTACAGCACACATGCCAGGTAGATTTTTTTAAGGCCTGATTCTGCTGCCACAAGAGCACATACAAGAAGAGTCTCATGAAATGTGAGTGCTTTACTTCTTACTTCGCTCTACCAGGCCTAAGTATATGCACATACTATTTCTGTTCTCTTCTTTTCTATTTCTGCTTCTGGCTTTTTGAGACTCTCATAAGTGCACTTCTATGCCGAGTCAGAGAACCTTGGTGCCAGCTGAGAATGGGCAGAGATCTGTATCCAGGCTTTAAAGCCACTTCATATACAAATATTAAACTTTCTCTTTTTCTAGTACCACTTGCACTGGGATTTGTCTCCCTACCTGGAGATGCAGAGAAGCAGAACAATGCCCTGAAATTTCAGCTGGAACCTTGAGACCTGATTTCAAATGTCCTTAGCTCACACACAAACAAACAAGTGGTCTTTTCATAAAGAGGAGCATAATTATTTAACTTAAGGCATGTTCTCATTTTTTTTTTTTAGGGGATGTCTGGGCCATAGCCATTTAGCACATCTGCAAGTCTGTCAGCACCTTATTTTTGAAAGAATCTGTTTGAAAGGTGTCATGTAGGAACAAGCCCTTATATTTTAAAACCATCTTACATACAGAATTAGCATATGTTTCATTTAATAGTTGGTCATGCTGAATCTTCTCCATCTGCCCAAATAGAGAAACCATTTCTACCCTTTTTTCATGAAGGGGTGGATATATTCATACTGAGAGTTTTCATGTGCAGCATACATGTCTCTCTTTTGCATTTCAAGGATGTTTTTGTCACTGCAGGAGAACGGTGGTATACGCTGGTAACTGATGGAAGCATTCTGGACCATGTCCTCCCATAAAGACCGTAATGTGTCTCTATCTAGCACTCTTCCAAGGACATCGTTGGGGGAAAAAAACATAGCTGCTCTACTAGGCCAGAAGGGGTGGCCATATTTTTCTCTCAGCATGCCTCTGATGAAAAGTCCTTTTATAAAGACATTATTCTTGGGTCTCAGATATCTTTTTACTATACTTTCAGTTCATATTCAGGCTTCTCTGTATTAATATATTAGATATAGTAGGATTAGCTACAACAGAATTCCATTCTTCCCCAACAAGTTTATTGCAGTATTTACTGCAGACATACTGCTGTATCCCAACACCAAAAGTTTGTGCTTCTCCAGCCATTCTTCACCTTTCTCCCAATGCTGCTGCTGCTGCTAAATAACTTCCAACTAAAGAGAAGACAAACAGAATGGCGAGGCACTGAAGAGACAGGAACATACTTTGTAAAAAGTAGCTTCTTTGTTAGGACACTTTGTTAACTGTGGTATGATTGTATTTCAATTTGCTGACCAAAATCCTCTCCTCTTTTCCATGTCTCCCTGTTTTCAAGCGCTTAATTTCCTGAAATATTTCCAATGCAGAGAAACAGTGCAGGAAAAGACATGGAGAAAGCATTCTTCAAAAAAGGGTCTAATGCATGGCTGAAGCCTACTGTAGTGTTATTCTTGCCCCCCTTTCCACTTGCAGTAAGAAACTTTGGCTTTCAACAAGCTTGCCTTAAGCAGATGAGGTAACATCAGATGGCAAGCTGGCGCCATTTCAGAAGAGGATTTGTGATTAATTACTCCAGCTTAACAATCATGGCTTGAATTTAGTAAAGTGTTGTAGATTATACTGGTAAGATGTGTGTGTTGTAGATTATACTGGTAAGATGTGTGCCCCAAACAATCCAAGTAGTTAGCAACCACATTCCACTGGACTGTATAGTAAAACATTGCCTTCATGTATTAGTTAACTTCTGTTAAACTTTAATAGCCTAATTCCTTAAACCTTCTCTCATTCTCTTTAATACATGAATTCAGAAGTTTGTTTTGTATCCTCCAACCCACCCATTCACCCTTCCACCCAAACTATTTTCCTCTTTGTTTCCTAGGAGCAATATTTTGGGGGAACAGCTACTCCTATGGATGTTGTAAAGAGTCGTCTTCAAGCAGATGGGGTTTATTTAAACAAATACAGAGGAGTCATTGACTGTATCTCCCAAAGTTACCACAATGAGGGTCTAAAAGTAAGCACCACCAAAACAAACACTTTCATGAACTAATTTCATATAACAAATGTGAACTAGCTTAATTTCTCTCTCACCTGTCTCCAGCATATGTACTATGTGTTATATATAGAAGTGAATAATTACACACACACACGTATATGGACCTGAGATTCTGGATAACTGTTCATGTGTCTGAAGCAGAGGACTGTAGTCCACAAAAACTTGGGCCAAAAGAAATTTGTGTTTCAAAGATGCCACAGGCTTGGTTGGTTTCCCTTAAACAACAGAATGTTATGACTGTCCTTTTGCCAATTGTCAGTTACAAATCTAGATCTATAATTTAAATAGATTTAAATTACATTAACAACATCTGTTAATTTAAATTAACAGATTTTGCCACTGGTATGATATGGTTTTAAAGGAAGATTAGCCAAACCAGTAGAGTAATCTACAATGAGCTATGATCCAGGACTGCTAAATGGAACTTTCAAGCTACCAATAGGCAGCCTCACTGAAGCATTTCAGCAGTGTGATTATGGGCCTTTCTGCACTACACTGTTCTAGTGCGATTATTCCACTTTCCACATCCTATGGAATCCTGGGGTTTGCAGTTTAGGGAGGGGCATTTAGAACTCTCAGCCAGAGAGCTCTTGGACCTCAGTAAACTACAAAGCCCAGAATTCCACAGGATGCTGAAAGGGGTATAATAGCACTAGAACGGTATACTACAGAAAGGTTCAATATTTTACATGTTGCTCAAATGAATTTGACACAATCCAGTTTTCCATGGCCCAGCTAGATCTTGGGCAAGAAACTGACTCTTGTCACTTGAAAACTAGCTATAGAATCATGAATTGAAATTTCACTCAAAATTTTTTTTCCTCAGTTCCCATGGAAAATATTAGCTTTAAGTCTGGCTTCAAAACTAGAGATGGGAGAAATGTGTTCAGGCTATTTTTCAATAAAGTTCATATTTCTTAAACCTAAAGTTGAATGTTAAAATCTACATAGTTCCTGTATTTTTCCCTACACTTGCCTATTGAATTCCTCTGCTGGATTTATTATCAACTAACTTTGGAATGTGTCAAGTATACATTTTGAGAGTTGGCATACAATAGCCCTTACTTCAAGACAATTTCAGCTGTTTATTTTTACACCTATCTAAATTATCATCCTATCTTTTACCTCAGTTGCATCAGTCTTATTATGCTATTACAAATGTTTCCGGTGCCAACTTCTCACTGCCTGCAGCCACTCACAGCTGTGCCAATGCATTTCATTCCAGCTCTCCAAGGAAAACTGCCATTTACCTCCAAGACAAACCCCAGCTTAATATGTGATAAGTTCTTTGTCGAAAATAACATAGCTGTATACATTCAGCATTTAACGGAGCAGGTCCCTGCATCCATTTAAAATATTGAAAACCCAACCCACTGGAGATTAAAAAAAAAACTATTGACTTGGTCTTGATGCATACATAAACTCAATCACACACACAAAAGGCCCCTCTTCTAGCCCTAAATGGATAGGGCAGGATAGAATGCGATATTGTGAGGGAGCAGGATACCATCTGCATCCAGTAGCTATAAAAACCTCACTAGGAGCTCTTCCAGACTGGCACTAAGAAGCAAGAGCTCTTGCAACAGAGCTGCT
This sequence comes from Iguana delicatissima, assembly GCA_948472985.1. Lineage (NCBI taxonomy): Eukaryota > Metazoa > Chordata > Lepidosauria > Squamata > Iguanidae > Iguana > Iguana delicatissima. The sequence goes on from CAOKZL010001788.1 coordinate 191,904, forward strand.
TGCTTGTTGCCAGGTATTTCTGGCTGTTGCTACCTCCTCACTCATCCACAGCCAGGTAGTCCAGCAAGCTCCATAGGACAGTTTCTCTGTCTATGAAACTAGCATGGGGTGGGGAGGAAGTGATGATTACCTCTTTCCCCCCTGCACTTTGTGAGAGCAGTGGAATGATGACATCTATTTGTTAAATTACTGTCTGCTACCTACACTGTTCCTGCTGCCAGCTGCCTCCCCTCCCATCCCCATCTTAGCCGCAGAGAGGAAGAGGAAGAACCATGTAAGAACCACGTAAGAGTAAGAACCTGTAAGAACCATGATATATCCTAGCATTTAAAAAAAAACAAAAACACCCTCTTGGTGGTAATAAAATGTTACTGTCGGTACCAGGAATTGCCAACAAATAGCCTGGTACAACAGAAACACCATCTAGTTACAAACCCACGCATTACAGCCAGAAATACCACAACTTCCAGCAACATTTTTACTGGGTAGCCCTGAGCAAGTCCTGATCTCTGAGCCTATTTTAATCTATACTGTACGTGCCACAAGGCATTTATGAAGACATCAGTTACAGATCATTTTCTATATTCCAAGATGCTATTTTAAGGACCAATAGAAATGGATAAATAGGACTTTTATCATCCAAGCCATAACAATAAACCCTACAGAATGCAGTAAGGAGTTTTCACATTTCTTTCTTTCTTTGACTTATTATCTTGCTCTTTCTCATGTTCTCTGAGCAGCTTTACAGCTGTTTTCGTCAGTGACCATGTCCCTCAAGAGCTCACAATTAAAATGATGCCATTTTGTGATCTATATTGTCTTCTTTCACAACTTGCAATAACTTGGGGAGAATCATTTAAATGAGTTCATTTAAGTGCCTCACAGAAGAGGGATGTGAAAAGCTGGGGTCTCTCGGTGTCTGAATCTCTCTGATTATTTCCTGCTATCTATACAGAAATACAAGCTCATTGAGAGTAACCTTTCCTTCCTTGTTCTCATCAGGTCTTTTTTAGGAGCTTTGCAATAAATGCAGTGCGTGGGTTCCCGATGAGTGCTGCCATGTTTCTTGGATATGAACTTTCACTCAGAGCCCTCAGAGAGCAAGCAGAAGCTAATCCTTGAATTCCAGGTCAGTTTCATAACTATGCCTAGTGATTCCATAATGTCTCTGTCTATAAACCTAGGGAAATTCCATAACATCAAGACAGACAGTGATCCCAAATGCAGTCACCTGAAGAAAATTTCCGCTGAAACCAGCAGAACATTATTAAGCGTAATGGTCCAGCTTAGCACAAGTGCTCTTATGCTTATTGAAATCAATGTGAAACCAACCAAAGCTGCAATCTTGTATGCTTTTACCTGAAGGCAAATCTACTAAATTATCTCACATGCACATGATTTATCTGTAAATGTAGTAGATCTGCATTTGATTGCTCCCAGTAAATCCATTAGAAGAAAAATAAGCTTTGCTGTTAATTTCCATGGGAAGTGACAGTGCTAATTTCTTCCAGTCATGAGCAGCTTATCACACTTTAGTGCCCATTGATAGATGACAAAATGTATTCTTTGTGTGGTCGGGATAACTTTGCACACTTTTTTTTTCTATTTAAAGAGCTACATAACTATGTCACTTGTGCATATGCAGTCACCTTTTGAAAAAGTCATATAAGTCACAGTCACAGCTCTGCACATACAGTGGTGAGAGTAGCTGACTCCATATGGGGACTGTTGCACATCAGTAGCTATGCTTCTGGAAGAAAGTTTTGACTTCTCTCAGGAATAGCCTGAAATTCTGGGGCCTGTTTAAAGAAAAAAGAAAAAAGGAATACTGCAAAACCTTTGACCAGACATTGGTGCTAGGATACAAAAAAAAAGAATGTGTGCCACAGATGTGAGAAGCTTTACAATACTGAAGTCTCTGACATTCTTCTCTCTGTGTGCAGCTTGAAAGATTGCGTTTCTTATATTTTTTTCTTCCTAAGGAGTCATCTGCGCCTCACCATTACTGCTTCCTGAGCCAAATCAACAGCACAGAATTGATGCGGGATGTAGAAAGTACCTTGAAAAAAATGCTATCATGCCAGAGAAACTTTCTGTTTGTGAACAGTAATAACTGATCCAGTAAATGAATGACTGAAGTGTTGACAAGTATTCATCAATTGAATTTTCATCCAAATCCACTTGATTTTAAAGGCAAAGGCAAATATAAAAAGGATCTGTTGGCTTGGCAATGATCTAAAATTTTCATCAAAACTTTTCCAGAGTGCAACCCAGCAATGCCACTTTTTAATCATCATCTACAAGAGATTAATTGGAGTCCACTGCCTACAACAATCAAAGGAAATGGCGTCTAATGCCTTGTAACTATCTTCTCTTTCCTTGTTTTTATGTGATTAGATACCCTATATTTGGAATGCAAAGAAGGACTGTAACAATGTCTTCAAGACCTCAAGTACTTAACTACAAGTCTACCCTGCTGACTTTTCTCTATCACATGTGTAATCCAATGTGTTTTTTCCCAACTGTTGCTGTTCCCCAGTCCTATGTGTTTTTGTTTTTTGTGGAGAATGGCTTATTACACTGAACAAGAAACCAAATGTAAGAAGATGTCAGTATCTTTAAATTAATAAAGTAGAATCACTGTTTATCGGCAATACATGTGGCCACACTACAGGCCTCTAGACATAATTTCTTTTCTCAGAAAATAGCTGTAACAGGGGCTTTTCTCTCTCAGACTGGTATGGCAGTTTCCCAGTCTGATAAGGCACCCTGTCTTTTCCACATAGATCTGCTCCCCTTTTTAACACCACCTTTGTGTAAAAGGGTGAGGTTTTCAATGGTTGCTTAGAATTCCTTTATAGTTCTATGGTAGTGTGTTTTCTGTGTGTCTTTAAATACTATATACCACTCAGCTAAGGCAGTATTTATAAAAATAAGCTGTACTATTTATTGAGAGAACATACAGAACAAAGTATTAGAGTTCATATGCAAGTCAAAGTTAATACAGTTCTTCAGAGTAATTTTAGTCAATTTCTTTATATCTTTAAACTCTGACATAAGCATAAGTATCTTAAACAGCTGTCTGGCTACACTCTCGCCAAAGACTCAACCCCTAATCTAGGTCACACTTTCTGAGCAGATTCTATAAGGGTTTAATTACTCTTCTGCCGCTCTCTAGGCTTTCCCTGAGAGTTAAACCCTTCCCATACAGTCACCCTCCCTGGCTGACTGAAGGACTTTACTCCAGAGCTATCTCTGGCAAGAGCTGATCACTGAAGGACTGAAATGACAATCAGTATTTGCCTTTATATATCTTTTTTTCTCATCCACCAACCCCTCACACATACTGCTGGGCTGGGTTTCTTTCCTGAGATGCTATTCTGGTTGGCTGGCAAACTGTTTCTAGGTGCTCTGGCACTCCGGAGAGCCACACCCTCAAAATGTCATCACAATAGCCAACAAAGGAATAGCTCCTTAAGAATCAGGCTAGTTCACTACTTTTAGGATTTGGCCTAGCAGACACTTGCAGAAGACTTGGTTATAATGGAGGAAATGTCTGCAAACCAATGCCAAATCCACTTCCATTCAGCAACTGAACACTGATACAGCTGATAAGTTGATGTCATTGCATTTGTTTGATTGATGGAGGTATCTGATGAGGAGAATTAGGGAAGTATCAGGGTGAGGACTGTTTCTCAGAGAAGGGAAGGTACAGGGGAAAAATACGGCCAAGGCATACACACAAACAGAGAAGATAAGAGAAACTACAATGATCAACTTGCTTGGGACAATCAAAGTGGAGCAAAAGCCAATATGGACCCTGCCTGTTGTGGAAAAAATGGGCAAGATGTTTCTGTGGAGAGAACTTGGGCTAGCCAGGGCCTAGCCAAACCAGGCCTGCTTTTCTTTCTCCCTGATTGGAGTAGCAGCACCCCTTTTAATCTTAACACCACAACCTAGCTCCCTCCCTTCCACTTATTCACAACCCTGTTTTCCCCCAAACCCACCACCTCAGTGGATAAAGGGCAAAGCTTATCGGTGCTTTTTTAAAAAGAAGGATGAATACCTGTGGTAGCATATTATAAAAGTAAAACTGAAGAAAACTGTTGAGGCAGAAGTTATAAAAATAGAATTTAATCTTTATTAAAATAACAAACAAGGAAAAAGGAGTTGTGGTTTCAAGAATATTCAAACAAAATAACAATGCCTTTAAAAACTTTAACTAATTTCTTCAAAACACCACACTGTTCAACAACAGAGCTTTCACACACACACACCTTTGTCTCCCCCAGCACAAAAGAGTATTTTCCCATTCAGGGTCCCACTCTCTGACCCTTTCAAAAGTGGTTTGGTTTCTTCTCAGCCCCACACTAGGCCAATGAGAAGAGAACCCTCTTTCCAGACAACCCCCTATGGTTGACTGAAGCACTGACTGAAAGTTCACTCTAAGATTCTCACTGAAGGAAGCTAGATTTCAAATCACGTGCCAGTATGCATGCTTTCTGCTGTCTCATCCACAGGGAGAGACATGTCTTCCACAAGCAGTGCCAGTGTTGCATCCAGCAATGACCCTGCGTTCTCTACCCTGCTTTTTCTACATGGGTTGATGGAAGAACAGGAACATCTGAGGTTGCTCTGGTTGTGCTGCAGCTGTGTGCCTTTGTGCTGGCAGCACTCAAATGTGAACCTTGGCTGTGTTTGTTGCCCTGTCAGAGGGAAGCACAGCAATCTATATGAAGATGCTAGGGGGGATTATCGAGGCTAGAGCCCATTGCCCAGTTGAGTAATATATTTCCCTCCACATCTGCCCAAGTGGTAGCCGTGACTTGGAAATCCAACAGGGTCCTAGATTTCACCAGTGGTGTCCCATATTTGGAGAGTGACAATCAGGAGTAGGGCCTTTGCTTTCTTCCCGGCCTGTTGAATGACTTGTCTTTGAGCTGCCAAGGCTTCATCCTTCAGTTTGCAAAATATGTGCAATTTTTCAATTCTAACTTGCAGAGCTTAGCAGAGCTTCTGGTTGGTATATACAGAGCAGAGTTCAAATCCTCTCTTGGGCATGGAAACCTAGGTGACTTTGGTCAAGTCACACTATTTCAGCCTCAGAGGAAGACAAAGGTAACTCCCCCTCTGAAGCAATCTTGCAAAGAAAAAAAAAACATCATAAGCTTGCCCGAGGGTCATTGTAAGGGTCATTGTAAGCTGGAAACAAACTGAAGGCACACGACAACAGCAAATTTCCTGTTTGATACGATTTTTGAAACATTTTTGGAAAAGTTTCCCAAAACATTTTAATTAAATAAAATAATGTAGACCCTGTCCTTGACTACAAAGGGCAACACAAACAGTTGGTGATAATCCCTTTTAGATTGATCCTTAGTAATAAAGCATCAAGAAAAAGGTGAAATGAATATTGCCTGAACCATACATTCCACCCTACTACCTCCCTTTTTGAGTACTGTAAATACATCTACTCTGTTACTCTCCAAATACCTTCTATTATAAATTGAGCACAAGAGCTCAGTAGACTGCTTTACAGTGAATCTGTATTGGGCCACCTCCCTCAGTATTGTCTCTTTTTACTGGCAGCACTTTTGTAACTTTTCAGATAGGGGTCTTTTCCCATCTTATCCATCTGAAGATACCTGATACAGAACCTGGAACATTTTATGTGTCATAAGTTAACAGCCCCAGCACGATCTCTGTACAGGTTGTCTCTCTTCTGCCCCACTGTCATTTAAAATCACCTGTTAGTATAATGGATAGTATAATATTGCATAAGATCCTTAAAAAGTGTAAAGAGATTTATTGCCAAGTTCAGGAAAGCATTTCTCCCTGCTCTGCCTCAACAGGGCAGAGGTCACCAGCACTTATGGCTGTTGGGGGATATCACCCTCCAATGATACAATGATGTGACCCCCATCTATTCAAAGCACTGGCCCTCGGTGCCAGGGACTGAACATAGGATGTAATGACAGAACATCAATACTTGAGGATGTACAAGTACTGAACATTAAACTTCATCTTACTGGCTTCAGAGTTGTTGCAAGCTCCAATGTTCTGCAAGGCAGGAAAATCAAGTTTTTAAGGAACAAATTCTAAAGATTAATTGAAAACTGGAAGCAGCACCAAAGAAGTGACCATTTTGTATGTCTTTTACCTACTTACACATTAACAGAAAATTAACCTGAACAGTGCCAATGTTAAGCATGTCATTCTTTGTATGCAAAGTGTTTTTTTTTAAAAAAGGAGGAAATCAGGACACTAAAATAAAATCTAAGTTGGAGCAGAGATGACACAATACCATTAAAAATATTTTACAAGTTTTGGTATCTCCATATAGGAATCATTGTGAGGTCGTGAAAGATTTTCATGTACATTTTTAAGCTCTCCATTAAAAATTAAGGATAGCATGTTTACTTCACCCTACCTGGCAATAAATTTTCAGGGTCTTGTCCTATATGGATTGCCATCATTGATTTATAAATGAAGAAACAGGCCTTTGCTTTTGAGCTGATATTATTTCTCATGAAGAAAGCCTATATGTAGCCTTCTACAGAAAAATGTTTCATCCAGTATTAGATGAGATTGCACATCTTGATATTTCTTGCTATATTTCTTGTTTTCTTACCTATATTTTAGAGCATTTGTATTTTCAGTGTTTTTTTGTTTTTGTTTTTTTCTAATCATATTGTGAAACACATTTCTCTATTTGCATCTTCTGTCATTACTTTCCAAGCTCTGCGTGGGGTAGGGGGCTAGATTTCTTGAACCCTTAATAATATTATTCCTGTTCACACTTTTTTACCTGGCACTTTTGGGGCTGCTAGTCTTAGATATATTCATGTGTAAACAAAAAAAAGTAGTAAATGTACGTGTTGCACCTTTATTTTTTTTAAAAATACTTTTTGAAAAGATAGGTGCTCCCAAGGAATATTCACATCTAGATGAAACATTGAGGAGGAGGATTCTCTTTCAGCAGTCCTGGATTGTGGGCAGAGGAAAACAACAGCGGACATGACATTGTGCAAAAAGTCAAGTAATTGATACTGCCACAGTTGATGGACTTTGAAGCAGTCCATAAGAGAGTTGCTGAAAATTGGAGAAGAGCCATCGCATACACTTCAAAAGGTGTCTTTAGTTTTGTTGGTGTGTGCTTGCAGGGAGGGAACGTTTTTCAAGGAAGGTAGAAGAGCCATACACATGCATCCTATGGTTCATTTTGGGAAACCCAGAATGACAGGTGCATTTTTCTATTCACTGAAAAAGCCAGATCATTCCCCTAGAGAGGCTCACTAAGATGTACAGTTAACGAAGCAGATATGTACCTGGGTATCACTTCTTTAACAGAAAACATTGTGCCAAAAATGACCAGAAAGAATAGAGATAGGTTCCTATGGCACAAAAGAGAAAAGCCATTCAATATGTTTCAGCAACAGTTTATTCAAAACTAACACTGTGGACACAAAACTAGCACTGTGGAGCTAGTAAAATGTGGGATGGACCGTGCTACTCGTAGGTGGATTTGTAATTGGTTGACTGACTGAACCCAAAGGGTGCTCACCAATGGCTGCTATTCATCCTGGAGAGAAGTGACTAGTGGGTGCCTCCGGGTTCTGTCCTGGGCCCAGTGCTATTCAACATCTTCACCAATAACTTGGATGAAAGAATAGAGAGCATGCTGATCAAATTTGCAGATGATACCAAATTGGGAGGGGTTGCTAATACCCCAGAGAACAGGATCAAAATTCAAAATGACCTTGACAGATTGGAGAGCTGGGCCAAGGCTACCAAAATGAATTTAAACAGAAAGAAATGTAAGATCCTACACATAGGCAGAAAAAAATAAAATGCACAATTATAGGATGGGAGACACCTGGCTGGACAACAGTACATATGAAAGGGATCTAGGAGTCTTTGTGGACTACAAGGTAAACATGAGTCAGCAGTGTGATGCAGCAGTCAAGAAAGCCAATGTGATTCTTGGTTGCATCCATAGGCGTTAAGTGTCCAGATTAAGGAAAGTAATAATACCACTGTACTATGCTTTGGTCAGACTTCATCTGGAATACTGTGTCCAGCTGTAATTCATTTCAAGAAGCATATTGACAAGCTGGAACATGTCCAGAGGAAAGCAACCAAAATGGTGGAGGGTCTGGAAGCCATGCCCTATGAGGAGTGTTTTAGGGGGCTGGATATGTTTAGTCTGCAGAATAGAAGGTTAAGAGGGGACATGATAGCCATGTTTAAATGTCATATTGAAGAGGGAACAGGCTTGTTTTTCACTGCTCCAGAGACTAGGACAAGGAGAAATGGATTCAAACTACAGGAAAAGAGATTCCACCTGAACCTCAGGAAGAACTTCCTGATCGTCCGAGTTGTCCAGCAGTGGAATATGCTGCCTCAGAGTGTGGCGCAATCTCCTTCTTTGGAGGTTTTTAAACAGAAGCTGGATGGCCATCTGTTAGGAATACTTTGATTCCTGCATAGCAGGGAGCTGAAATGGATGGCTCCTGTGGTCTCTTCCAACTGTATTATTCTATGATTCTATGAAACAACGAGGTCAGGTTAGCCTTGAATAAGAAGAGAAAAATATTTTAAGCCTTCTAGATAACACTTGAAAGTTGCTTCCAAATGGCATCCAGGGATGACTTTTCCCTCCCACCAGCCTCTAATTCTCCAGTTTTTTTTATTATTTCTGCTTTGGTAGACAAATTTATAGATTTATTTATTTTTTTAACATGGAGGCTTATTTGTCTTCCTATTTTCTCTCTGTTTGTTGTTCACGCATGCTCAGCAAGGGATTTAGAGGCTGTGGCTGCCTACCTTGCCTGTTGTATGGCGTCACATACAGTAACAATAAGATCAGTTTTTTTTTTCCAATTCAAGTTCTATTGCATTAATTACTGCTGCCTGGCATCAAAAATTTGTGTTTCTTCTGAAAAGTGGAGGAGGAGGTCATAAAAATGCTTCTCCTTAAATTCTGGGTTTTAGTACAAACTATAAAGAAGCAATCCAAGGTCATAATGTGTTTTACTGATTGGGTTTATCCCTTTGGAGAGCTCCATGAAAGGAGCACATACTGATTCATTGGTAGGCAGACACCCTTGGAAGTGACCTCTCCAACACTTGATGCAAATAACTGCTTTTGGTTTTGTTTTAGGACGTTGGTCTGTTACCATTTCAAAGACATTGTACTTTCTAAATGACGCAACCTGACGGATCTTTTTCTACAACTAATGCACGCTCCCCTTGATAACTATGCTAATCTTTCCCTTTTGTGGATCAACTAAGTTAATCTTTTAAAGAAAAGATTACAACCACCCTTCCATTCCTTTTAACGTCACTGAACTTTCCAGACTAAGAGAAACTATGTGGGTAGAGTGTGTGGGCACAAGTAAAATCACACGTCTTTAGAGAGTAAAAAAAAATAAATTCTTAGATGATAATCTCATTGATGGCTTATGCATAGTACTTTGGTTTAACTTGTCAGATCTGTAGGTGGATATGACTTGTATGAGCAAACAGCTACCAACCCGATGCTCCTAGTCAACCTGCCATTCTGTGTATAGTCAGCTGGGAGGAAACCTGAACGTATACAACTGGATGCTGGGCAAACATCATTAGCGATGTACTGACAGAGGCACAGACAACCAAAGGGGAAGGACCTGCAGTTATAGGTGCATGGGCAACTGTGGAAGTGAAGGGGACACATTAACCCCCTAGGAGAACTTGGAGGGTCACACTGGATTCCACACAAAAGAAATCAAAACAAATTTCCCCCCAAACACCTCTAATGGGTATGGGAGCATTTTCATCATATTTGGAGGTATGTTTTTAAAGCATCTCCTGGGCCTGTTTTGATCCCTGGGATGCCCAGGTGGCCTCCAAACCTAGCAGAAATGCTCTCCACACACCCCAGAGTGCATTTGGGAGCATTCTGGAACCAGAAAAAAAAAAAAGCACCATGAAATTTAAAAATTGAATTTTTTTGCAAAAAGGCCACAAAAACAGCCTTGAGAGGCCACATGCAGGCCATATTTTGCTTACCCTGGGTTTAGAGATGCCATGAAGTTTATTAGAGGGCTAATATGTTCAGTAGAATGGTATACAGTTATGATGACAGTCTTACCAAATTGAGAAAACATTGTCGCAAAGCATCTGTGCCCTGCCAGAAGGCCATTGTTCATCACTGTGTCATCACTACGCATGTCTTAGAAAAGTCTTCTTAAAGCAGGAGTGAGCAACTCATGGCCCCCCAGATACTCTCAAACTGCAATTCCCAGTGGTGTATCTAGCATAAACAGTGTCTGGGGCAAGCCTGGAAGTTGCGTCCCTATCTTCTTACCCCTACCCCACCCCCATCTCTGCCTGCATATCATTCCAAGTCCATCTTTTCTACTTCTTTGTTAAACACGATTATAACTCTGGAGAAAAACAAAACAAACCTTCATTATTCAAAATATTTTATTTTTTCCATGTACAAGCAAATTACAATATTAATATTTTTCTTGCCTTCATTGCTGCAAACTTGTCTATGATGTCCTCAAAGTTCATTTTCATGTGCAATATGTTCCTTTTTCTATATGCCACAAATGTTCAGTGAAGTATTTAAGGTCATCACCCTCACCTCTGCAACAAAAGGCTTATGGGGCTGATCAGGCTGAAAAACGGTGAGTGCCCTAGGTTATTCTGTTGGTTTCTTAGCAGATCTGAGCCCATGTCATTGAACACAAACACTCTCTCTCTCTCTCTCTCAGTCTCTCTCTCTCTCTCTCTATATATATATACACACACAATAGTGTCTCGGTTATCCGACCTAAACGGGCGGGTGCAGGGTCGGATAACCGAAATGTCGGATGACATGGACGCCCGTGGCGGCCGCCATTTTGGGGATGTGTCTGGGGGCATGTCTGGGGGTGCGTCTGGGGCCGCGGAAATGCCTACAGACACGCCCCCAGGCCGCCGCGATGTCGGTTAATCCGGAAGGTCGGATAACCACACATCGGATAACCGGGACTCTACTGTATATAAAAATACAATCCTGACCAAAGGAAATCTGAGAGCCATCATAATGTAGGGGACTGAACACCAGACTACGACCCTGGATACCACAGCTGGAATTCCTGCTCAGCTTTGAAAACCTCAAGTCTAAGAGGTAGTCATATTTAAATATTGGAATATATGGAGGATGGAGCAAGCCTGTTTTCTGCTGCTCCAGAGACTAGGACATGGAACAATGGCTACAGGAAAAGAAATTCCACCTAAATATTAGGAAGAATTTACTGATGGTAGCAACAATTCAGCAATCAAGAGGATTTAAATAGATTGGTTGTTGACTATGGAACCCAGGCTAGCCAGAGGGAGGGGCTAGGTGGACCTAACTGAAAGTGAACCTGACTGAAAAAATAACTGAAGCAGATTTTAGAGAGTTTGGAGAAAGAATGAGAAAGAGAGAGGGATCCATCTAAGAGTTTGATGAGAGAGGAAAGAGAGTGTGAAAGAGAGTGAAAAAGCTGAGGAATTGTTTGCTGGGTTAGAGTTACAAGTGTTTTGTTGTTTGCTAATATTTAATTTGCTGACTACTTTTTTCCTTGTTAATTGGTTCAATAAAGATTTTATTATATTTTTGTAAAAAGCAGTGTCCATAAAGAATCTCTTTATCCGAATCAGTTGTACACGCTCCCGCCAGTGACACATTCATTGGGATTAACCAAAACACACTTTGCCTATATCTACTAGGGTAAGGATTTAGGGAAAGCAGTAGAGAGATATAAATGTGGAGAGGGAGCCAGTGGGTGGCAAAAATATAGAAGGGTGTTGCTTCTCTAGGAAAGGAGAATCCAAAGCAGACCTGATTGTCATAACCCTGTCATAGCCCTGGCTTGGCCCAGATCTCCACGTTTTGATAGACAGATCTAATCAAAGGTGGGTAGTTACAGCTACCACAGTAACTGCAATCCCTCCACAGTACCTTCATTTGAAAGGAAGGTGGGACATGGGTTCAAGAACTTAGAGCAAAAGAAGCTCCAACTAGAAAAAAAACTGGGAAAACTGCCTGGCTGGATAGGCGAAGAAGACAGAGAAGACTAAAAGTAGGAAATCCTGTGATCTTTTCCACTGTGGAATGTGAACCAAGAGGCACTGGACTCCAAGAGGCAGTGTCAACACGGTTCACGGTTGCACCTCCCTCATGACAGCAACCAGACCCAAGTTTTCCCAAGGGGGAAGAGAAATTGGCTTCTCAAGACTGCTTCCTGAATACGACCATCAGCAGAAGCAGTCCCTGGGAAACCAAGAACTGCATTTTAGATTGCTAGTAAGAACTTCAGTGGAGTGATAGCTCAACTCTAGGAATGCATATGCATTACAAAGGAATTCTCATTAAACTCAGAGGACTGATTTCTCAGTAAACCTCTAAGTTAGAGATAATATTATGGTCTGCAAATTTACCAAACTGAAGTCAGCGGGGTTCTCTGAATAAACCTTATGGAGAGGATCAGGCTGCAAAAATATCTATTAGTGGTGTATTTATATAGATATTTTTATTAAAAACAAATTGTCCATATTAACTGTTCTATGTATTTTTTATACTTATTAAAAAAAAAACAAATTTGTATATCTAGAAAAATACATTTTCCTGTATCCATACTTCATATATCAGATAATAATTCCTTCATCTCCACTCTAAGCATCACGTTTAACACTGCAATATTGCAATTTTTTAGTATAACCTTGTCGATATTCTACAGTTCTACATATACAAATTCTACTTCCTTCCATCCTCCTGTTTGGTTGATTAACTAATCTTTAAATTTTCCTCTGAGACTTTATTCTTTCTGATGGCCTGCCTACTTACTTTTACATTTCTACTTCCCTACTTTCCATATCTTTGCTTTACTGTTTGTCCCTTCTCTTTCCTCCCTTGTATTTTTTCATTCTTCCATCTGAAGCGCCCATTTTTGTTTCATGTAACTTTTAATTGGTGCCATTTCATCACTGTTTTTCCCCCTTATCTCACTTCTAAGTGCCATGGTTAAATCATCCATTGTTATCAGTTCCACTAATTTAACCACCCATTCATCTATGTCCGGAGTGATCTTATTCTTCCAGTATTTTGCATAAGTAATTCTTGCCATCGATACCATATACAATATTACTCTCCAGTATTTCATGTGTTCCTTATCTATCTCATACAGCATATTTAATAGGAAAATCTCTGGAGATAATGGAATGTTAATCTGCAATATTTCCATTATCTTCTAATGAATATTTTTCCAGTATTTTTTTGCGCCAGGACTTGACTGCCACATATGAAAGAATATGCCTTCTTCTTCCTGACATTTCCAGCATTTATTTGGGGTCTTATATATTTCGCTTACCTTTACTGGATCTAGATACCATCTGTATAGCATCTTAAGAAGGTTTTCTTTCAGATTCTGGGCCAGAGTGCATTTTTGTGTATTCTTCCAACCTTTTTCCCAATGTTCAAGTCTGATTTTGTGCCCTATATTGTGTACCCATAAAATCATAGATTCTTTAATCATTTCTGTTTCCAATTCTCTATTTAGTAGAATTTTATATAATTGTGCTGTTAAATTATCTGTCTTCTCACTTATGTTGGTTCTTGAAGATCAATGGGCTGTTCTGGGTCCCCTTTGAGTCCCTCTGAACCCCCTTTACCAGGGGGGTTATTGGCTGGTCTTAAAATTTAATACGAACCAGCTAAACTGCGCTGGGTGACAGTTTAATGACGATCGATGCCACTAAGCTGCCTTCTGTTCCGCCATTAAACCCATATTTGTACTCCTGTGAGATTGCCCTGCCTAAGGTGGGCAGGCCAGTAGCCAAACAAGTGGCAGGGCTGTCCCCGTGCCCACCCTCCTGCCTGCCTGCCTATTGCTGCCGCTCCATCAAAAGTGCAGCAGAATCGGCAAGGAGGGCTGAAGCGTGGTTGCACATCCCATGACGACCAGTGAAGTCAGTGAGAAGGGGTAGTCAGGCAGGCAGTGGCAGCAAAAGGAAAGGGAGTGCTGCTCTGCATGGGGAGATCAAGGCAAGCTCAAGGAGGAGGAGGAAGAGGAGGTAGCGGCACTGAGTGCTGACAGGGGGGAAGACTGAGGCATGGCATCTGCTACCAGATACTTCTGCCCTCAAACTGCAGTGGCACTTCTCCTCCTTCATTGCCTCCAACATCACCCTCGCCTCCTCTTTTTCCTCTTTCTCCTCCTACTCTGCCACAGCTAAGTCTTTGGCAGGGCTTTTTGCACCCCCACCCCGCCATTGGCACCTGGGGACATGTCCTCTCTTGCCCCACCCTAGATATGCCTCTGGCATTCCCCACCAATGATTATGGTGGCTAGGGTTGATGGAAGTTTAAGCCTAACAAAATCTGGAATGCCACACATTATGCACCCCTCCTTTAAACTGATAACCATGTGTGCTGCTTCTTACTGGTGCAGTAAATGTGAAATATTCTGAGTGGTTTTTCTCTGACAGATATTTTTGCTGGAGACTTTAAGGTTTAATTAGATTTCTTTTCACAGAGACATTTTGCTCAACAGTAAGGCTGTTTTTTAAATGGTACAGGGAGATGGAATACTTTTGTTCACGGAGGGAGCAACGTACATGGCAGTTTGGACCCCTGCCTGCATATTTTCCATACCTGGCGTTGCCACAGGACTAATGGGCTATGCTGGCTAGGCATGATGGGAAATTAATATTATCATCTAAGGGCACCAGGTTGAGAAAGACTGACAGATAGACTGGTATAAGATAACGCTACAAAGTTCATCATATTCTGTGAGAGTCAGCTGTTAATATAACTGGCAATGAAATTAGCTATATTACTCGCAAGCTTCATAACTATAGCTAATATAGGTATATTTGAAGAAATAAAGAACAAAAATGTGTGAATTTCAGAGAGATCATAATAATTGTGCTTTTATATTCACTGCTGCTCCTACTGCTGATTTGGAGCCCAACTCAGTCAAAATTAAATACGTTATATCCAACAAAACAAATCAAAGCAATGTAACTAAATAAATCTGAACTCTATGCACTCCAGCAGTGATGATTCAAATGCTGAGGATCAAGTAGTTTTCTTTACTTGTTTTTCTTTTGTTCCTGCAACAAAATGTTGTGGATTGAGTTTTCTTGTGAACTAGAAAGCTTTATCTCTGCAAAATGCAAAACTATCAAGTCACAAGGAAAACTAGAGAGCTCCATGCTCTTCCTTTTGTGATTACTCTGTGCTACATCTCCAGCACCATCATCTCTTCCTTGTGGTTACCTCTCTGCTATATTTTGATAACTTGTTTAGGCAATCTGCTCTCAGTCTCAAGCAACCATTAAGTCAGTCCCCCGCCCCTTGTAACCAACAAGATGAGATGATGAAGCCCAGTAGGAGAAACTCATAAGATGTCAGGATGACATTACTTCTCAGATATTAATAAAGAAGAGACATGAGTTTGTACGCTGCTCTGCACTCTTGACACACACCTCTCTTGAATCACCTCTCAAAATTCCTTCATTTTTTTTTTTACTTAGAATTATGTAAAGTATGAGAATCAAAGCCAGCCCTACCTTAGGCAGAGCAAGGAAACTGCAGGAGAGGTTTTGGTTTAAGAGTGGCAGTATGATGTTGGAAGGCAGGGCTGGCCATGTGGTCAGCTTGCCGTATGCCCCTTAAGCTACCCTGCTGCCTTCCAGTGCAGGGGTGGATATTGTTCCACCATCACTTTTGAAGAAAGAGTCATTTGTCACTCCAGTGAATGTCTGTTCATGGAAAGCATAGCCATTATCTTGTCCTCGGTCACAGGCAGCAAAATGCTTGGGGCTGGCCCCACCCATTTGTACCCTTCACGTGTGTATATAGAAAAAGTTCCTACATGTGTCTGATACACTCCATGATGCACCTCAGTAAAGTGAAATGAGGCAGCATATGATAGCATCTGAAGGCTCTGGAGGCAGCAGGACCATGGGGAATAGCAAGTGGGGAAAGCAGAATCTGTATGCCTTGCAGAAGATCTTTCAGTCTCTAAACAGTAATAAAACAATAATGAAAGTCCTAAGCCAAATACTAAAATATGGATTTCAATGTACAATCCTTATTTCCAAGTACACACTTCACTGTTGACAGTACAGTTGGGGGTTCCATTCCAGGAATCCCTCTGTAAAACAAAAAAATATGAGTGTTGTGTCCCATTGTCCCATTGGGATCAAATATTCTAGATCTGATCCTGACCAACAGGGATGACCTTGTTAATGAGGTAGAAGTGGTTGGATCTTTAGGGGGGAGTGACCATGCCCTATTGGAATTTGGCATTCAGTGGGAAGGAGAAGATAAGTGTAGCCAGACACTCATCTTAGATTTTAAAAAAGCAGACTTCTGTAAACTTAAGGAGTTGCTGGCTGAAATTCTGTGCTCAAGAATAGTGAAAGAGATAGGAGCTTAGGAGGCATGGGAGGTCCTTAAAAGGAAGATACTGAAGACACAGGCCCTTTCCATGTGCGGGGTGGGTAAACGGGGGGCGCACGCAGGGACGGATCTTACCTGAAAACGGGTTGCTCCATCCCTGCGGGGAGTGCGTGTTCGCCGCTCTAAACGGCGGTGAATTTCGGCAGCGTCTGGCGGCGCCCAAAATGGCGGCCGCCGGCTTCCAGCGGTGTTCCGCCAATCAGGGCAGCACGCAAGCCAGAAGCCTGCCCCCGGGCAGCTCTGCAGAGACGTGCTAACGCGTCCCTGCAGTTCTAAACGGGGCGCGGCGACGGGGCAACGTGCGCAAGTCACATAAAAACCACTTGAGAAGTGGTTTTTATAAGACTCACAGCGCCACCCCCGCGGCCGCACAAGGGCGGTTTGAGGTTTAGAACCTCCCATTTGCGAACTGCCCTTGTGCGCCTCGCGGTGTAGAATACCTCCTGGGGAGGTCGCCCTAGCGCGGGCAATATGCCTGTGTGGAAAGGGCCACAGTCTAAAACTGTGCCAATAAGGAGGAAAAATAGAAGGCATCTGAAGAAACCAGAATGGTTGACTAAAGAACTCTCAGCTGAGCTAAGTGTTACGAGAATTTGTCTCACATCGCCCACATGACCACAAGTGGCGGGGGGACACCTTTGCTGCCCTCCCACAAAGAAGGGACCATGCAATCACTATGTGACAAAGGGTCGCACGGTGGAATGGGGAGGGGGTGGGGTCTGCAGACCCCTTTTAGGGTTGCGTCGCCCGTTCCTCAGCCTCTTTGTTTGCTGGTGAGGCTGAAGGGAGGAATCTGCTCTGCTGGCCCCAAAAGCCAGCCACGTGGGCAGCCTGAGAAGCCTTTGTTCACGGCAGCAGGAGGAAACAGCTGACGGTGCTGCCCAAGTTCAGGGGTTCTGTTGTTTTTGTTTGCTCCCCTTCCTTTGCTTTTTCTCATTTCCCTGTTTTTCTCCTTGCTTTTTCCCTCTTCCTCACATCTCCCCATCTCTTGAGGCTGATCCTCGTCAGGGGAGGAGGTTCCCGTGGCAGCAAAATCGCCTCGTTGGGGGGGCTGTTTTTCTAGCAGTGGCAGCAGCAGGGTTCCCCCCTTCTCCCCCGCTCATCTGCACCTCTTCCCCCTCCCTGGGGGCTGATCCTTGGCAGCGGCAGGGTTGCTGTGGGCCCCCTAGGTCCTGGGGAGGGCTGCTGGGGTGGCGGTGGCGGCAGCAGAAGTTGGAAGCAGTCCATTGGGCGGCCCTTGGGCATTTGGGGACCTAGTTGGGGAGGGCAGTTGTTGTGTTTCTCCCTGCCCCCCAACTTTTATATAGAGTCATAGAATCATAGAAATGTAGAGTTGGAAGAGACCACAAGGGCCATCCAGTCCAACCCCCTGCCATGCAGGAAAACCCTCAAAGCACTCCCGACAAGTGGCCATCCAGCCTCCGCTTAAAAACCTCCAAAGAAGGAGACTCCACCACACTCTGTGGCAGCACATTCCACTGTCGGACAGCCCTGACTGTCAGGAAATTCCTCCTGAGGTTCAGGCGGAATCTCCCCTCCTGCAGCTTGCATCCATTGCTCCTTGTCCTGGTCTCAAGAGCAGGAGAAAACAAGCCCACTCCCTCCTCGACATGACACCCCTTCAAATATTTAAACATGGCTATCATGTCCCCTCTCAACCTTCTCTTCTGCAGACTAAACATACCCAGCTCTCTAAGTCTGTCCTCATAAGGCATGGCTTCCAGGCCCCTCACCATTTTGGTTGCCCTCCTCTGGACCTGCTCCAGCTTATCCATATCCTTCTTGAATTGGGGTGCCCAGAACTGGACGCAGTATTCAAGATGAGGTCTAACCAATGCAGAATAGAGTGGTACCAATACCTCCCTCGATCTAGACACCATACTCCTATTGATGCAACCAAGAATTGCGTTGGCCTTCTTGGCTGCCGTGTCACACTGCTGACTCATGTTCAGCTTGTGGTCTATGAAGACTCCTAGATGCCTTTCACACGTACTGTTACCCAGCCACGTGTCCCCCATTCTATATTTCTGCATACCATTTTTTCTGCCTAAGTGTAGGACCTTACATTTCTCTCTGTTGAAATTCATTTTGTTAGCCTTGGCCCAGCTCTCCAATCTGTCCAGGTCCTTTTGAATTTTGATCCTGTCATCAGGCGTATTAGCAACCCCTCCCAATTTTGTGTCATCTGCAAATTTGATCAGCGTGCCCTCTATTCCTTCATCCAAGTCATTAATGAAGATATTGAACAGCACCGGGCCCAGGACAGAACCCTGTGGCACCCCGCTAGTCACTTCTCTCCAGGATGAGAATCTGCCATTGGAGACCACCCTTTGGGTACGGCCTAAATATCTTAAAGGCCCCACATCTCCTCTGACTGTGGAAGCTAAGCAGGGTCAGCCCTGGATGGTACTGGGATGGGAGACGGCCAA
Organism: Iguana delicatissima; assembly: GCA_948472985.1. Lineage (NCBI taxonomy): Eukaryota > Metazoa > Chordata > Lepidosauria > Squamata > Iguanidae > Iguana > Iguana delicatissima. The sequence continues at coordinate 210,813 of CAOKZL010001788.1, forward strand.
CAAATACTAGGTGCTGTAAGCCCTATTCAGGCTGAAGTGTGCCTTTTGCCTTCCCTTTTACCCCTTTCCCTTCGCTTTTGCACCTCTCTCCTGGAGGGGAGGTGCTTTTTTGCGGGTTTTGCTGCATGGAGCTGTGAGTGTCCAGTGGGCCGTGGCGGGCAAAGAGGGGGATCATTTTGTTGTATGTTTTGTTTGTTTTGTTAAGAGAGTTTTAGAATTTATTGCATTTGAGTGGGGGGGGGCATTTATCCACTTTGTGAAAGGGCTTACTCATTTACATGCCCCCTGGCTTTAGAGCTGAGGGGTGTGATGAGTTATTGCTGATTGAGTCGAGGGTGCGTTGATGACCTTCTCAGGGGCACGATTACCTCCTGGGGGGTTTGGGGGAAAGCATAACTTGTTGTGCCACTTAGGCTGAAAGGGGGGGTTTTTGGCCTTGTCTTCAAACTCAAGCAGTCAAAGTGGCTCAGGGGAAAAATTTTTGGGGAACAAAGAGCGAATGTACTGGGTGGATTCCAGCCTTGGGATTTCCCTTCCCTTCCATTTGGTAGGGTTTCTAGTTACAGCCAACTTGGTCAAGCATGTGTTGGGGGGGGGAGGGGCTAGCTCCCTGTTTTCCTGTTCTATTATGGTTTGGGGATTTTATTCTATTTTTACTTACTTATTACTTACTTACTTATTTATTTTCTTCCCTTTCCTCTCTCCTCCTCATTGTTTGTTGTCAGTTACCTGCCCGTGTTGTTTAGGAATATTTTGGGAGACAACAAGCAATACATACATGTTCAAATAAGCCCTATAGTAGAATGAATTTGGTATACTTAGAGGGAGGAATTAATTAACACGAAGGTATACATTATAAGTGGCTGGTAGCAGGAAGTAAAGGGAAAGGGGGAGACAGTATGCATGCAGAGGCATGCACACACACACACACATTCATGTGACAAACAAATAAATAGGTAAAAAAACCCAGGCCAAAGGGGATACAGGTGAAGAGCGGCTGGCATCAAAATTTTGGCAGTCTGTAGCATAATTAAGTTCTAACTTGCTGAAAAACTGGTGCTGGGAAAGGTGGAACAAAACCCCAGAAAATTCCCCCCTTTCGTTTAATTCGGAAAAAGACTTGCTAAAAAAACAAAACAAAACAAAACAAAAAACCTCATCTCTAATTAGGACCAATAATTTTCCTCCTATATCCAAGTAGGGAGTAAATGCCCTTTATATGGTTACAGATGGGCTATGGCTTAGGGGCAGAAAAGATGCCTGCCAAGCTGAAGGTTAACGGTTAAAACCCTTACCCCCCTGTTTTAAGTAAGCTGGGCAGACCCCCTTTTTTCTTTTTTAACTGAAATATTACATCTTGCACCTCTGCCTTATCTGGGGATCCCAGGCAACATAAATAGCACAAAACCAAATGCTAAATTGCCACATAGCTTTGGAAGTTTCTCAAATTTAATCATGATGAAAACGAGCTAGTTATTCAGTGTCAATATTTAGTGCCTAGCTGGCATAGGGCTCCTGAACCTTCTAAAGGCTTTCTGTAAGGAACCCAAAAAAAAATTTTTCGAGTCCCTCTAGGTAACTATAGTTGAAATAGCACCAGTTATTGAGACTACTTCAAAGAACAGTAGCAGTGGCATCATTAGGAGTGTGCCAAGTAGAACGTAAGGCGCATTAATTTAACCACATAGCCTCATGGACATCTTAATTATTGGGGTAATCAGGAATTCAGATTTAATTGTAAATTAGAAAGGAAGGTTAGGAAATATATTTACCAATGTGAAAACAGCTCTGTATTGGCTCAACAGGGGGAGCATCCCAAATGATCATGTGCTATGTACAATCCCTGATCATGCTGCACTTTTGGATAGATGGTAAGAGTTCCCACCACCACCTTGACGTGGTATATTCTGCTTTAATTGCATCAGCTCGGGTTAAAAAGAGGTTTAAAGCTAATCAGCGTTTCAGTACACAAAAGGGGAGGAAATGGATGCTTCCAGATAATATTTTTCATCACCCAAACTAATGTTTAAGGCTGTCATTTAGAGATAGTCAGTTTCTGAATGGGGATTTCAGATTAAATGGGCAAGAATACTACAGGTGAAATGCAGGACACAGGGATGGAGCACGTACTCTCAAACCTTGACAGCTCATATCCATAGGAGGCCAATCCAATATTGAGAAGCATTTTAAAGTATAGGCACAGTGCACAAGGAAATACCTTGATTCCACTTTTACCACCCCCAGTTTTTAGACTCCTGGGTTTTTATTTGGTGTGGTACTTAGATTTCTTTCCCAAAAAACGGAAAAAACAAACAAACAAGCACAAAAAAAAAGTTCAGGATCTCAGGTCAAGGGTGGCTTATTTCAGGGGAGGTGCTGCCGGGGGGTGGACTCCAGGACGTTCCTTTGGCACCTGTGCGACGCCATGAAGGGCACCACCAAACCGCATCGCAGAATTAGGATTACCAGAGGGATTAAATTGGATTTAGGAGTGGGGCCGGTGTTCCTGGCTGCTTTAATGGAAATCAAGGTTAGGGAAGCGCTGAAAATATCTGAGGCAGCAGGATCCATCGGTTTTGGTGTCTTTTTCAGGGGCAGGTGGTGAGCACAAAGTTGGCCCAAAAGTGGGCAGAGGCAGGCCTCACAGTCGTCTTTACATTTTTCTTTTCTTTTCTTTTTCCCCCCCCCTCCCCCATATTAATGACAGTTCACATCTGGGCATGTGAGTTTGCAAAGGGCCCCAGTCCACTTTTGATGTGACAACGTGGCCATGGTCAGAGTGATTAACCCCTCTCCTCTAGGTCGCAGCGTGTGATGCGCTTAGTGCGGGCTTCCATGCTTTAATGTCTCCGTTTTAACATAGTCTTTACAGCTGTACATGTTGCTGGTATGGATAATTCCTTGGGGGATTCTCTCTCTTTATGAGATAAAAGTTTTAAAAGCTGGCACCAGATGCGCCGTCCTCCCAGAACCGGGGTTTCGATCGGTGGAAGCTTGATGGGGTGAGGTAGCACAGATCATCGGGTGTCAATTGCACCCCGCACCAGAAAGAGCTACAATAAGGCCTCCAGGGATTTCACTAGCTTTTGGAAATCTAAAATTACAGGCACTCCTTTCCCGGGGGACCACATTTTGCAGTTCTGCTTGTCCCTTAAGGAAGCAGGCCTCTCCCCTAATCCATTAGATCCTGCATGTCCGCCTTGGCCTTTTGGGCCAAGGCAGAGGCTTCCCTGATCCCACCAGTGATTTCATATACGCAAATTCATTGAAGGGTGAGTCAGGCAAAAAGGGATGGCCCGTGATGCCATCCATTTCTCCTGGCATTCTGAAAGGGGTTTTGGGGGACACATGGAAAGTCTTGTGCTCTTTCATATGAGGCTCTCTTGCTTCACTCAGCAGCTCTCACTGCAATTTTTTGGGACATTGAGGGTAAGTGAGTTGGTTGTTCAGAGCAAGGGAGACAGGTCTGGCAGGGCCCTAAAATTTCATGACTTGACCTGGGGCGAGCGGCATTTATGCCTTCACATAAAGGGATTGGAAACTGATCAGGCCAGGTGGGGCACGGTGGTTCTTTCAGGAATGTTCTGGTGCTGCTTTATGTTCTGTTAGGACACTGAGGGCTTACATAGCCAGCTGGGGGATACATCCAGGGCCTCTGTTTCATCCTGCTGATACAACCCTGCTCACTAGGTACCAATTCTGGGCCATCACAAATAAAAATAAAAATAATAATAAAAAAAGGGTTACTTTTTTAGGCCTACAAGGTATTAAATTTGGTACGCATTCATTTCACACAGGCAGAGCTTCCAACGCAGCTTTGATGGCATGAAAGCTGATGACATCCAGAGGATTGGGAGATGGAAGTCCCTGGCATACCGGCACTATGTGGCCATTTACCAGTTGTCTGGTTTCGTTTTAGATCGTTCTGTTCTGGCTGGGAGGAGGCGAGTGCTGATCTGTGGTCACAGTTTCATCTTTTGGGCAGAGTGGCAGGCTATGATGGCCATTTTGGCTCGCATTTGGGATTGGGTGCCAAAAGGTCCTGGGGAAGAAGGCCTTTGCTGGCATGGCTTGTTGCTTACCTGTTTGAGGAGTGCTGTGGGCCTCTGCCGATGTGTTGGTCATTCACCTGAGTGGTAGTGACCTTGGAATTTTAAAAAGGGAAAAGGGCCCTTTATCAGACAGGCCATTCATATATGCGGAATTCTCAATACTTGGCCTGGCGCTGATTGCTTGGTCTAATGTTTTGTTTTGTTTTTTAAAAAAATAAAATAAATAAATAATTTTTTAAAAAAATGTGGGGTGGGGGGAGGGGGTCCTCACCCCTTTGGGGTTCCTTTTAGGCGAGCAACAGGGAAATTTCCAATGCTTTGAGACAGGGCTTGGGTACTATATTCCTCACTGTGACATTGTCTTTGAAAACCTGGGGTTTAAGGCCCAACGGGGTACACTTGTCATCCAGGGCAATGAAAACTTTCTGAGGATTTGCAATGGGGGCTTGAAGCTATCCTGAGTGGGAGTTGGGGGAAAAGGGCTAAGCAGACGCTTGCCCTTATCCATGGCTGTTAGGGGGGGGGGTTAAAGGGGTTTTTGGGGAGTACCTATGCCACCCTTTGGTGTGGTAAATGCTGTTTTTAGGCGGGCCCGGGACTTGCCCCTACCGTCATGAGATGCGGTTTCTGGGGTCGCCCTCCAAAAAAGGGGTGGGAAAGTTTTAAAGGGTTGGCTTTTGGGCCCCGGGATCTCGCCAGTGAGGGCTAGGGAAGAGGTCTGGAGCTGACCCTTGCCTTAGCCTACCCATACTGTCATCCCCCCTTTCTCATAATTCAAGTTCAGTGCATGGTCAAGTTCACTTCCAGCTTTGTGTTAATTAGGCATACATTAATAAATTCCCCCAGTTCAACCCAAGCCCTGTGTGTGGTCTCTTCATTTCGTGGGTTGGGAGCAAAAATGTACAGGAAATGGAAGAAGGGGGAAAATACCCAAAAAAGAATTTACGGAAATAGCCAGGAGATGTAGGGGGAAGGTCAGAAAGTCTAAAGCACAGAACAAACTTAGGCTGGCCAGAGACATTAAAAACAATAAAAAGGGCTTTTTAAAATATGTCTGCAGAAAAAAAAAAAGAAGGAGACGATAGGGTCGCTGAGCAGAGAAGATGGCAAATTACTAACAGAGGGAAGAGAAAAAGCAGAACTACTTAACACCTTCTTTGCCTCAGTTTTTCCCCAGAAGGATACAAGCACTCAACCTGGCGGTTGGGGAGCAGGTGAAGAAGCAGCGGAAATGAGGCACGTAATAGGTGGAGGGGTGGTACAGGAATACCTGGCCACACTGGATGAATTCAAGTCTCCAGGGCCAGATGAATTGCACCCTAGGATATTAAAAGAACTGGCAGTGGTCATTTCGGAACCGCTTGCTATAATCTTTGAGAAATCTTGGAGGACAGGAGAAGTTTCAGTAGACTGGAAGAGAGCAAATGTTGTCCCCATCTTCAAGAAGGGAAAAAAGAGGACCCAAATAATTACTGCCCAGTCAGCCTGACATCAGTACCCGGAAAGATCCTGGAACAGATCATTAAGCAGTCAGTTTCTAATCACTTAGAAAGCAATGCGGTAATCACGAGAAGTCAACATGGATTTCTCAAAAATAAGTAATGCCAGACTAATCTTATCTCTTTTTGTGATAGAGTTACTAGCTTGATAGATGAAGGGAATGCTGTGGATGTAGCATACCTCGATTTCAGTAAGGCCTTTGACAAAGTTCCCCATGACATTCTTGCAAAGAAGCTAGTAAAATGTGGGCTGGATAGGGCTACTGTCAGGTGGATCTGTAACTGGTTGACTGACCGTTCCCAAAGGGTGCTCACCAATGGCTGCTTTTCATCCTGGAGAGAAGTGACTAGTGGGGTGCCGCAGGGTTCTGTCCTGCACCCAGTGCTGTTCAATATCTTCATCAATGACTTGGATGAAGGAATAGAGGGCATGCTCATCAAATTTGCAGATGACACCAATTTGGGAGGGGTTGCTAATACGCCAGAGGACAGGATCAAAATTCAAAATGACCTGAACAGATTGGAGAGCTGGGCCAAGGCTAACAAAATGAAATTCAACAGAGAGAAATATAAGGTCCTACACTTAGGTAGAAAAAATGGAATACAGAAATATAGGATGGGGGACACGTGGCTGGATAGCACTACATGTGAAAGGGATCTAGGAGTCTTAATAGATCACAAGCTGAACATGAGTCAGCAGTGTGATGCGGCAGCCAAGAAAGCCAACGCAATTCTCGGTTGCATCAATAGGAATATGGTGTCTAGATAGAGGGAGGTACTGGTACCACTCTACTCTGCTTTGGTTAGACCCCATCTTGAATACTGTGTCCAGTTCTGGGCACCCCAATTCAAGAAGGACATGGTCAAGCTGGAGCAAGTCCAGAGGAGGGCGACCAAAATGGTGAGGGGCCTGGAAGCCATGCCCTATGAGGATAGACTTAGAGAACTGGGTATGTTTAGTCTGCGGAAGAGAAGGTTAAGAGGGGACATGATCGCCATGTTTAAATATTTGAAGAGAAGGGAGTGGGCTTGTTTTCTGCTGCTCCAGAGATCAGGACAAGGAGCAATGGATTCAAGCTGCAGGAAAGGAGATTCCACCTGAACCTCGGGAAGAACTTCCTGACAGTCAGGCCTGTCCGGCAGTGGAATATGCTGCCTCGGAGTGTGGTGGAGTCTCCTTCCTTGGAGATTTTTAAGCAGAGGCTGGATGGCCGTCTGTCAGGAGTGCTTTGAGGGTGTTCCTGCATGGCAGGGGGTTGGACTGGATGGCCCCTGTGGTCTCTTCCAATTCTACATTTCTATGATTTCTATGATTTGTAAGCAATGGATACAGCCTGTGGATGCCTACCCCTGTGCAGGTGTGCACCCACTACATCCATTGACTATAATAGGAGCAACACTTCATGCAACCTTGCATTCATCGATACTGTGATCTCTGACATCCTATTAGAAAGATAGGGCACCTGTATTCTTCCAAGACTTTATCAGTTGCCACTGATGATCACAGTGGCTGTGCAAATTTGGTAGAAGCTGTTGTATGTTCACTCATAGTAAAATGAACATTTCAAAATTAATTACAATAGGAAAAGATTACATACATACTATTGTATTAAAACTTTCAAAGATTTTTTTCCCTTTTTCAGTAATACAATAATACTGTTATGTCTTGTGATGTTTTCTGACAGATGTTGCCTTGTGACACCAGTCAAACAAATTTGGGCACCTATTTCATAATATGTTCCAACCTCAACAGATTTTATATAGTCAGAGTATTAAGACACATCCGGAAGAATCCTTTTTTATTTTACATAGTTCCCCACCAAAATAAAATTTAAGAGATTTTGGAAAGTACTAGACCTACTTTAATCAACCCTTTATAGCAAGGGAGGGAGCCATGCAGCCCCTGGGCAGACATGTCCCTAGGGGCTATAGAGTACAAAAATATTACATCGCTAGGATTGCATCCTCAGCTTCCCACCAAGTAGGATTATTCCAAGTATTAAGAAGTCTTTTCAGTACAGGCCCAGAGAACTCCGGTATGCAACCCATGACCACCTGCTGTGAAAAATTTGTTATGTACTTGAAGGAGAAAATTTACTCAGAACTAGACAGCACACCCATTACAGAACCTAGGGCAGCATACAGTGCACCATCTGGTCAGTTTTCATGGGATCAGTTTCAGTTGTTGAGGCCTAATGATGTGAACTGCTTGAAGTAATTTGGGTCTCAGTAATTCATCTCAAATACTGTTGTACATAGGTTCAAAAACAATGAAAATAAATGAGTAGGAGACATGACCTAATTTCAGCACTAAAAAGGGATTAAGCCTGTTTCTTATGTGAAAAATGGGTTACAAAATATGAACCACTTCTAAGAAACATACAGAGTACTAGAAATTCCTAATATTTGAAAGAATTTGGTGAGGTTGTTTGAAGCTGGAATTGTATAAACAAATGTAAAGAACATTATTTTATCTGTGTGTATATTTTGTACATCGGTACACAAATAGGGCTGATTCCCTGAACAGTTCTGAAGTCATTTCAAACAACCTTTTCCTGAGACAATTTTGGATTCAGCATAACCTGACCTATTGTCAGCTAAATTGGCTCTACTTCTGCCAAGCTAGGAGTGAACTCTTAATAGAGCTATAAATCTTCATTAATTTTATTCTCGAAGGAAGCAACATGTACTCTGAGTAATTTTCTTCCTGCTGAGAGAAAGTCTTTGAAAACTGCAATTTTATATTTCTAGTCTGGGACTTATTCTGTGCAAAATTTGCATATTGTATTTTTGTACCAAAAACAGTATGCTGTTTCATGAACAGAAAATGCTGTTTTCTTTACAAAAATATTGCATGCAAACTTTGCACAGAATAAGTCCCAAACTGTGATGATTTTTGTTAGTCCAAGATTCTTCTGGTTGGAGTTTCCCAAAACTCATTTTTGGACCATTTTTAACAATATCTTCAAATATTATATCCATCCCTAGCTCTGAATCATTAGAATGGTAGAGTACAATATCTTTCTCTGATTATCGCTGGACTGTTACACATATATGAAATCTCAGTTTTATTGTGTCTCCAGCACTTCTGGTTATTGCTATACATCTTTATCTGTCATAAGTAAAAATATTGGTATAAGAGTTTGTGTAAGTTCTCTCTCATTTTAAACATTTTTGGAATTCCTCATTTATGTTGTCTGCCAAATAGCGATGGTTTAATTTATAAACCTGGGCTATATCTTTGGATAAATAGAACTGCAATTGAGCCTAGTTTGGGAGGTATAAACAGAAAGGATTCTCCTTGCAACAATCTTATAACTAATGATTGTGAGATGAATGTTTAAAGAAAATAAATGTGGGTACAACAATGGAGGAAAGAACCCAACATAAATTGATTTGATATTTTTCAGACATTTTTCACTTGATATGCACATAATCCTGATAGTTTCAGATGTTTTGGATTTTTAAAAAATATATTTTAAAAATGTGATAGGTTCAGAATTTTGGTATTTTTAAAAAAATGTATTTGTAAGAGATCATCTTTATAATTGAAAAGAGCCATGTCGCATAGCTCAGTCAAGTAGGTTGCCAGGCTAAGCACATTTTGGCAAGAAGAACCATTAAATTATTGTTGACTTAATACTGGCTCATTTTTAACTAAGCTCCTTTATTACTAAAGCAGGTGGACTGTCTAAATAAAACTCTATTTTGTCAAGTCTGATAACCAATCTCTCCTTGATATCCACATTGGTATAAATCCAAGAAATAAGAGGAACTAAAAAAATATGATCCACCTTCTTCAAGACAGCACTTGCAAGTTTCAGAGATATTACTCCTCAAAGGTGCAGTTCTGCCAAGTGGAATTGTCAGCACATGTACATTTTCCTATTCATGTTCCAAAGAAAATCCATAATGTTCGGTATACATGTTGGAATCAAGAGGAATGTTAAATCTTCATGATGTAATGGTACAAATACATGGATTTCTCAGTATTATGGGGAAAGTCTCAACTCGAAGAGTCTACCTAGTCTACTAAAATAGTCATGCTTTCGTAAAAAACTATACACTGATTGTTTCCTATTGTGACTCATTAAGTAATGATTGAATTAACCACTTTGGTAAAAGATCTATGCATTTTTTTTATCTCAAGAAAAACTACAGAACAGATGATGCAGCTCTGTATTTCTTAGCACTAAAATAAACTCTGACCTTGGAAGAGAGGAAAGCAGTGGGCACAGTATCAGTACTGAATCAGGTTTTTCCTTCTTCCTGTGATAAAGGGAATTTGGTAGCCTTTTTAATTTAAAGGCGTCCACCTAGCAATTTTGTCAGTATTGCGCAAAGTAGGACTTCAACTCCACAATGCTGGGTTACATCGTCTTCTGCTGTTTCATCTTAGCACAGGCCAAAGAACAAAGTTGTACCAATGAGCTCATGGGAAAAATAATTAGTCTCGTAAGTATAAATATATATAACAAAGCTTAGATTTTGTTTTTTATTTAGAAAACTGTTTTCACTATATTAACTGGCCATTGTTACACAGTTCTTCCAATATTATCGTTTTAGAGTAACAGCACCATCTGTACCAGTGAGGAAACTGTAAGTATACTAGTCTCTTTTAATTTATGTCTATAGATTCAAGCTACTTAAATACTTATTTAAATACTTTTTAAAATCACTTACATATGTATTTCCATTTCTTTCCAGAAAAATTTGAGATTTCTTCCTACTAAATGGGTAAGCAAGTATTTCAGCCACTTTTTTTGTGAGGGGGGGAAATGATGGGTTGTGAGACCCTTCAGCCACCAGAATTAATAGCACTGGAGGACTGAATTTTTCCTATCCCCAAAGCCCTCCGCAGGTGTGCCCAGTCTCAGCTTCAGATGCTGCAGTTGCAGCCTGGAGCAGATTTGGTAATCATGAAGTGGTTGCACTGGGAAGGGGAGCATGGGAATCTCCCCTTGCACAAGCTGAAGTCACTGACATAACACTGGATTCATCAAATGTATTTAGTCACATGGGACTGAAATCATTATGTCTATTTTCTCCTTAACAGTTTATTACAAAATGCTTACTTACATATGTATTCAAGAATGGTTATGTCCTCTTTGCAAAGGGGAAAAAAATTGCTTCAAATGGCATTCATCAATAGGAAAAAAATTAGTTCCTATTGTTGTTGTTTGCTTTCAAATCATTTCCAGCTTAGGGGGATCCCAAGGCAAACCTATCACAGGCTTTGCTGGGGCTGAGAGTATGTGATGCACCCAAGGTCACTCAGCGGGTTTCCACAGCCAAGCAGGGAACTGAACCTTGGTCTCCAGGGCTGTCCACCACTCATTTGACTATACCTTGTATCTTCTATATTCATTTTTTAAAAAAATCAACAATAGCTAGGCACAACTAGAATACACCCACTGAATCAATGGGATCCACCCAAGTGTTGATTTCCTGCAGAGCAATTTATTTAGAAGGTTAGTTGGAACTAGCATAAAAATTCAAGAGTCTTAAAATATGGAATATGCATAAAAGTAAATATACTAGAAGCAGTGCAAGGTGTGGTTTAGAATAAAACTAAGCATTTTTTTAAAAAAAAATCAATTGAAGTAAGTGCAGAATTGCATACATGCAAAACTCTCCTATTGAAATCTGTGAAACCTAATAGTGCTTAACTCTGAATAGCGCTTAACTCTATTAGTGCTTAATTCTATTAGTTTCTGGGCACAGTACAACGTGTTGGTTATTACCTTTAAAGCCCTTCATGGCTTGGGGCCAGCCTACCTGCGGGATCGCCTTCTCCCATATAATCCGCCCCGCACACTAAGTTCCGCTGGGAGGAATTTACTGCAGCCAGTCAGATCTAGGTTGGCTGCAGTTACCCAGAGGACCTTCTCTTCTATCGCTCCCAAGTTATGGAATGGCCTGCTGGAGGAGACCCGGCATATTACCAGTCTTGACTGCTTTAAAAAAGCAGTCAAGACTGATCTCTTCTGACAGACTTTCCAAGACTAGCATTTCCATCACCTCCCATCAATTGTCTTGCTGTTTTGTTAATAGTTAATTGATTGACTGTTAATTGTGTGTTTTAAGGGGTTGGGTTAGGTGGGTTGGTGGGTGGGGAGGATTGGGTATGTTTTTAATGTCTTTTAATGTATTTCATGTTGTTCGCCGCCTCGATCCATGTGGAGAGGGGGGATAGAAATAATAATAATAATAATTATTATTATTTTATGATTAATATATATGGTGACATTTGGATTTAATAAAATAGTGGTAGAATTAGAAACAGTACTATCACTATATTTAAAAACATGTTTATAAGACATACCTGACTGGAAATGCCTATGTTAATGGATTAGGCCAGCTTTTTCAAATGAAATTGCTATTTGTTGTTGTTGTGTGCCTTCAGGTTGTTTCCAACTTATTGCAGCCCTAAGATGAACCTATCACAGGGTTTTCTTGACAAGATTTGTTCAGAGGGTGTTTGCCTTGGACGTCGTCTGAGGCTAAGAGAGTGTGACTTGCCCAAGGTCACCCAATGGGTTTTCATTGCAAAGCAGGGATTCAAGCCCCGCTCTGCAGTTATAATCCAATGATCAAACTGCTACACTACCGTGTCTCTCAAATGAAACATCAGAAGAACATTTTGCCATGCAGTCTGGCTACTCTAAATTCAGAATCAATTGCCCAATGTCATTTTAGCAGAGACTTCCTGACTTCTTTATCTTTTAAAATCCAAATTTAATACTGAATTAAAACAAAAACCAACCAGGCCATACAGCTTGAGTAACCAGGCAAGATAATGTTACCTGTGTATAGCTTCATGCTGCACATCTAATGAATAAAGAAGACATAAAGACGGAGAAAACACCTTTCAGACCAAGTGATTGAAAACATATCGTGCATAAGCTTTTGTGGACTAAAAGCAGACTTGAGTCCAGTAGAGTTTATGATAGAAATTTCTTTTTCCTTTATAGTCTCAAATGTGTTACTGGATACGTCCTTTATGTCTTCTTATGTTAAAACACATAATGCTGCTCTCTCTTTGGACATATCTATGAAATGAAATTGCTAAGGAATAGGCATAAGGAAATATATCCAAAGCTGGGTTTCTTGTGTAAATTAACCCGACTCTGCTGATTATGTTAAAGTTGAAAAATAAAACTAGGTTTTGGCTCTAGCTGCTTATGCTTCTTCCTTCACAATTTCATTCATTAGATACTAGATACTACCTGAAAGTCTGTTTCACTGAATTCAGTATGATTTACTACCAATTGACTGTGCATAGGATTTCAGTTGGTGGTCCATTCTGTTTTCAATGTATTTGATCGAGATGGGGTTAGAGAGCTTTTTTTTTTCTGTTCAAGCTAATGGAGCCTACTTTGTTTTGTCTTAGAGCCCCAAGGTCTGTTGACATGCAGAAATAGGACCTGAAGAGCTAACTATCTGCAATACCCTATGGGTCGTACTCTGGGATGTTGCATATATAAATGCAAACCTACATCTGATTCAGTACAGACTGGGGATCCTAGCAATTTAATTTAATGGAAGGAGACCCTATTTTGTTACTATTGTTAAAAGAAACTCTGATAGTTAACATTTACTGCAAATCCTCCAGCAATATTAATATCTATTCCAGCAGTCTTTTATCAGGTCCTCAACTACCTTCTGCCCACTATCTGACAGGAAATTTTATGACAGGATATGCATGTGATTGCTCTAATATTTACTGATCTCCCATCTCCCTGCCGGAGACTACAAAAGCTGAGGGCAATCTTTGTCTAGACAGGGCAAAAAACCTTGCTCTGATATTTATGTATTTGGCATTTTTGGCCAATGAACCAGGAAACCCAAGATACATACGTGGCTATATGATAATGAAAAGAGTTTTTTTAAAAAAAACTTATTTGTTTGTGTATTTCTATGTATAGGATATTAGATTTTCAAAGAGTAATATTTAGGAATCTTGTATGCCTAAAATGAAAACCAGCACATCGCTGTTATTCTTGTTGTATGCCTCCAGTCATTTCTGACCTATGGTGACCCTATCACAGAGTTTTCTAGGGCTGAGAATGTGTGACCCACCCAAGGTCACCCAATGAGTTTCCATGGCTGAGCAAGGAACCGAACCCTCATCTCCAGGGTCATAGTGCAATGTTCAAACCATTATACCACGCTGGCTCTCAAACCACCTCGTAATTCTATATATTCAAGGATCTAGCCTGCCACTACCTCTCAAAATGTGTAGATTAGAGAAACAATCTTAAGTCAAGGTAATTCTGCTGTGGGTTTGCTCACCTTGCCATTATGTAGACTTACGCCGAAAATGAAGGCATTCATATAACATTCAGAACAATGGAGTAGGTTTAATCCTGTATGCAAAAGATTTCAAAACAAATAAATATGTACGCCAAGGGTTATTTATTTTACTTCCTAAGATATTTATATTTATATCCTGTCCTCTGTTTAAGATCTCAGGGTGGCATACAGTAAAACCAACCTGACTAATTTAAAACAGTATAACATTAAAAGTGTTTTTCACATGTTATCAATATGTTGAGGCCAATATCTAATTAAAAAAAATGGTAGACAGTTTTCTTTTTAAAAAAAATGGTTCTGCTATTAGGCAAGTTGTATTTTGTATGCTTTAAAGTTGCTGTTATTATATAATAATTGCAATCACATGTACAACTGGATTCAATATTAATAAAACATTTATATTCATCAGCCTCATTGTAAATGGCCATGCCTACAGAAAGGATTTGAAGATATGAATAAAACAAATCAGCTAGACTCCAGCTGTGCAAAAAAAATCAGACTAATCAACTGGAGGATTAGACAAATAAAGTTAACATCATCATGCCAGGTAAGTTTTCCTCTAAACACATAATGTATGTAATGCATATCCTGAATCACAGACCCTTTCAGGATCATAAATGTGCCACTCATTGATTCCTTATAATTAGCGGCACTAAAGCCTGATCTTAAGAAGGTATCATTTTCCTCCTTATCTCCTACTCTGTATCAATGACCACCATAATAAATAGTGTCAGAATCAATCTCAAATCATACACATTCAGTGTAATTCAGATACACTGGCATTCAAGAGAATCAGGGGCTCATTTGGCTGAATGAAAAGGGAAAAAATTGCACCACAATGGTAAATAACTACTGATTCACTTTCAATATTTTTTTCATTGTTTGTTTCAATTAAGGCTTTTTTAAAATCCAGTTGTTCCAATTTCCCTAGTCTTATCCAGCTAGAGAAGGCAGAGTCAATCTTGTAGCTGGTTGTCTGGTCACATCTTGAAACAATGCAACTTTGTAATGAATTAAAATATTGCATAAAGAAAGCTAGGGGAGGAAAACACATTTCTCAGCATGCCTGCATTTATAATTTTAAAAATGTCCAGCATATTTGGAAAATTCTGCAATGCCGCCCACAGGAGCAGATCATAAATAAAGCACATTTGACACAGATAACTGTAAGATGTACTACTAGAAGGATTACCAAAAAACATGCAACAAGTAGTGAATTCTTTAAAAACAAAATCCTATGAAGCAATACATTTCATGTCTGTTTTAATACTTTAAAATGTGTATACTGATATCTACAATTCTTTAAAAAGTATCAGTTGAAGACATGAAAAACCAAAATCCTTTTTAAGAAAAGAGAAAAGCCTCCTACACACTATTCCTTATAGATTCAAACAGTGTAACAGCACAAGTTCTATCAAGCAGTGTTCCCCATGCTCGATACACAAACATATTTCACCAACCTGATCATGAGTCTGGAGCTTTTACAAACTTGGTTGTCTTTTTACTGACTGACAGAGTTTGTGCTCTCTCCCAGCAGCTGGGAAATTAGATAATGTTGTGCAGGAACGCCCGTTCTATACTCCTGTTCTTATTACAGAATAGCAATTCAGCTTTTAAATAGCTTGTGTGGGCCCTGTAAACTATTTTATCAATTCCCTCCCCCCAAAATAATGATTTTGAAAACTAGAACTGGGCTTATGGTCAGTTCCATTTGTTGCTGTTTTACTTGGGGGGGGGGTTGCCCAAAGTATTCTGCACAGCCCCTAGAGGTCTTGGACAGAAAGTCAATCCTTGGACCTGCCAATGTTGGCCACCAAAAGAAAATGACTAACCATGGTACAGGAGTTAATACTCCTGTGTATGCCAGTCAATTTTCAGTATTTCTTTTTGTCTATAGCTGACCACTGTCATATTCTAAATCATCGTGTACTTAAAGGCCAATACTTTTACATACTCCTATGCAAGTAACTGGTATAAGTAATGCTCCCTGCCGGCTTGTCATCTGCTGTTTTACTTTAGAATCTAAAGATTACATCCAAAGATGGTCCTCCCTGTGGTTCTTTGCAGTCTGCCTTACTGCTGCCTGTGTCACAAATGTCCCTTGTGAAGCAGCAGAATCTGCAGATTAAACAAATCTGATCAACTATTTAATTCTGTGTATGCAGCCTGTATCCAACCCATGCTTGTCTATGGGTATTCAGTCATAAATCTCACTCCAGTGTCACACTTGTGTATAGCTGTAACACAGTGAAGCTTTTCCCCACTCCTCTTTAAGTTTTTGTTGTTGTGAACTGCCATCCGATCAACTTTGGCTTATGGTGACCCTAGGAATGAGAGTCCAAGTCATGCTGTTATCAACAATCCTGCTCAGATCATGCAAATCCAGGGCCATGTCTTCCTTGATTTTTCTTCAGAGGGTTTTCCAGACACCCCCCCCCACACACACACACACTGGGCAGGTATTTGGACGGCGTGGCATCTATAGCTCAGACCTGATAATGCTGATGGAAGTAGTTCTGTCAGCCAGTGTCTCCTGTTGGATTTAGACTATACATACGTGCCATTCAATTTCTTCCTCAGAATTTCATTTAAAACAAAGCAAAAATTAAAACTCACATTTACTTTCATGTATAACATTAATCAAGCATGCATTTTGTGTGCCCTTTCCATTAATATACAATATACACACACTATATACTAACCTGCACACACACGCACGAATATGTATGTACAGTTCCCTTCTATATGCATTTTGTACACACTTATTTAGCCAAGAACTGCAGTGTAGATTTCAGGACACAACCCAAAGCAGAGCCATGCTCTGGGCTATATATTTGTCTGGGAAAGACAAAATGGGTCTCTGACGCCTAGACAGTCAGCAAGATACAGGTCTACGTGTCAAAATTCCTGTCTAACTGACAAGTGCTCTGCATGGTCCACCTGAAATCCTTTTAACTGGAGATTCTGATAATGTTCAAACATTTTTGCTGGACAAAGATGACACACAGGTGCTTTGGTTAAAATGTTGTTCTCAGTAAGTGAACACTAAGAAGTCTGAAGTGAAGGAAAACTAATTTACCCTTAGGTCACTTAGAGAAATCATGGAGAAGCTCAGTTATTGACCCCTCGCCAGCTAAGTCTTTTGACGTCACCTCACTCCTCACTGCACGATTTCTGTCAAGTTCACTAATCTACAACGAAAGAAGAAAGCATCTGAATTTGAAACCTAGGCCATTTCCACACTACACTCTTATAGTACTATTATTTCACTTTCAACATCCTATCAAATCCTGGGGTTTGTGGTTTAGAGAGAAGATGTTGAAAGTGGGATAATAGCACTATAAGAGTGTAGTGTGGAAATGGTCCAAGCCTTCCTATGGGTGTGGTTTAATAAACTATGTTTCTTGCCTCCACAGTATGTTGTGAGTAATGCAACGTGTGCGAATGCTACTACTGGGAACATCAGAGAATTTTTGGATGAGGCCAGAAGATATGCTCAAGCACTGACAAGGAACAACTCAAGAAACTATTGCTAAATTATATATTTGTAATATTTATCATGTAGAGCTATGTATTTGGTGATTTTTATATAAAATGACAAAACTAAAGAATAAAGATATTTAATTTTTTTTCAACTCTACTGTCAAAATGAAAATTTGAAAAGCTTTCAGAACAAATATGCCTGTCTTTAGAAACAATAGGATTTTGCATTGAAAAAGATTTGTCTTTCCAAACTGCCCTTCTGGAGGAAGATCATTCCATTGTTACCCTGTGACTTGGGGGTCCCGGGAGGGGCTCCCAAATAATCAAACAACAACAAGCAAAAATGGGGAAATTAGCTGGAGCACTCTCTTAAGCTAACGAGAGGCAAGGTAACTTAGCGGGAATCTTTTACCCTATGTATACAGGTTCAGGTCACTGAGCAGTCAGACAGTTTAAAATAGCAACAATAACATTTATTAACAAGCAGACAAATATTAAGAAAACACAACCACACAGCTAACTAGAAATAGGAAAGAGAGTTTGGGGGAAATGGGTGATACGCCACCTTTCTTGTAGTCCTGAAGAAGTCCAATTGAAGAGAAGAAGCTCAGCGTGGCGGCCAAGGGGAATTCGCTGAACAGAGTGGCAGCAAGGCTGGATGGAAGTCCAGAGCGATCCGAGGAAGCTCTCGGAGCTTGGGGTTTTTATTTAGGGAAAGTATGACCATGGGCTAGTCTAGTCTTGGGTGAAAATAATGAGGTTTGGGCTTGAGACAATGCCTCCGAAAGGTCAGAATTTACATGATTAAGTTAAGGTCCGAATTGACAATAGGATAGCCAGTATGCAGATGCGGCCAGCTTGGCAGTTGAGCACTCAGCTCACCAGGGTGCCCACTTGGTGCAGAGGTCTCTTTGTGTTAGCGTGCATACCTTGATTGAGGTGTTTGTTTCAGGAGGTCTCCTAAAGCAGATCTGGCAGTTTCTGGCTTGCCTTGGTGTAAACAAGTATGAGTCAGCATAGAATAGCCATGCCTAGCTCAGTGCTTGTACGGAGGCCTTACAAACACGTGGCTGGTGGCAAAACAGGGCTGAATTGTGATATCAAAATGATATCTGAAGTTTACCAAAGGCCAGGCCAGTTCACGGTGGTAACACCATGCTGTATTGAAAGGATGTCAAATGCCTGAGACTCTGCTGCTGATTAGACCGCCTGATTTGGGATATGCAATACACCTTCCTATGTACAATACGCTCATCAAAGCTCCTGAATGTTCCTGTGTTCCTACTATGTGTAGATGAGGCTGCCAGCCCTAAACATGAGTATTTTATAGTTATGTAATAGGAGGGTAGCTCTGGAGAATAAAGAGACCTCTTTTTTAATTTTCCTCCTCCTGAAAGATTCCTGTTGAGATTTAAAAAAACAACTATGAGCAGTCTCAGCAAGCAAATTCCCTCTTCTTCTGCTACCTCTCCAGTTTTGTGAGTTGTTAGGTTTCAGGCCATTATTTTAGACAATAAACGAAAAAGCTACACACAGGGTATATGTGTGTGTGTATTGTTGTTGTGTACCTTCAAGTCATTGTCAACTCATCGCGACCCTAAGGCAAACTTATCATGGGGTTTTCTGAGGCTGAGAGTGTGTGACATGGCCAAGGTCAACCAGTGGGTTTCTATGGTTGAACAGGGAATCCAATGCTCAAACTACACCAGGCTGGCTCTGTATATATATGTATGTATGTGCGTATATGTATTTATATTATTTAGTGTGTGTGTGTGAAATGAAATGTTGAACCAGGGAAAATAAAGCTACTATCATGGGTATAATGCCTTTCTTTATATCCCCCATCCAAATGAACCCAAACGGACTCTTCTACTCCTTCTCCTCCATGGGCAGAACATGCAGCCATACTCCAACAATCCACGAAGGAGGAAAACATTAAGTCAAGGGAGTTTACCACATCAGTGACGAAGAAAAACTCTTCAAAAGACATGCCGTTTGAAATATGGTCTCCTTTGAAATATGTTTCAACTGACTGATAGAGCAAGAACTTATCACAAGGTGATTTCACAAGTTGATTTTATCTGATGAATTTCATATAGTGGATTTCTTTTTTCAATCAAACATGTTGAGAGCTGGGAAATTTTATGAGGCAATACTTACTTTGATCTAGTGGATTGAATCAAGTGTACTAGAACATGAGGACTTTTTTTTTAAAGAAGATACACATACATCATCTGAAACTGACATTACAAAATCACTTTGTAATTTTACAGTCAAAAGTGAATGCCAGAAAGAAGGCTTTTAACTCTGTTCTAGCCATAGAAGACCATCTAGACCAAAACATGCAAAAGTTGCAACAAAAAGATGAACACTGTATCACAATGCCATCCTGAAAACGAAGCATTAATACTTGGAATCCACACACTCACACACATATAAGCAAAAGCAATAGAAGAAGAGAGGGTGGCAAATTTTGCACTAGATTGGCAACAAAGTAAAATAAGATAAAATAAATTCATGCTTGATTCATCTCCTTCCACTGAATCTGAAGAAAGAAAGGTCTTCCTCATGTACAGATGGTACTAAGACCACACAAGTTGTTGAAAATATTTAAGAATTTTTTCAAATCATTGTTGGGGATCCTTTTTCTACATGCAGTGGACATGTAAGAAGGTAAAAAGTTGGTGGTGTATAATTTATATGTTAATTCAAAAAAATGTTACAGGTGGATTTTTGCTATGTTGCTGGATGCAATGGTTAAGGAATTAAACAGTAAATATGACCTACTTCTGCATTATATGATAACATCTGCAAGAATATTGTTTGCTCAAACTTGGAAACAGACACTGGCAATGGAACAATGGATTGATAAGGTTGCTAAATTATCCCAAATGGCCAAATCAAGATGAGTTTTGAAAGATAAGCCAATTGAAGATTTTTTGAGAGTTTGGAAACCATGTATAGACTTTTTGAGCAACAAGAAATCTAACAATACAATAATCTGTGGATATAGTTTGTAGTAATTCTAGTAAGTTTGTTTAGTTGGATCTGTAATGGTAGAATAATTGTTTTTCTTCTTTCCTTGTCTTTTCAGTTTCATTATAACTTGGTTGTGGGGGGTGGTTAGTGTCCTTTTGTGTTTTAGTAGGTTAGTGTTTAGTAAGTTAGTGTTTTAGGAGTTAGTATTTAGTATTTTTAGTTTACTGTTTTAGAATTGCTTTTTTAATTTTAGCTCATGTTAAAAATGTTAGTTTGTGTTTATGTTGTTTTGTGTTAAAATTAATAAATAAATACATGAAAAAGAAAGAAAAGTCTTCCTTGAGTAGGAAGCCATGGAGGAAGTTTTGGTGGCAATTGGTTCTCACATTCAAGAGCAAAGACACAGCCAGGTTAGTTGAGATCAGTATGCAAAGGAAGCTTGCAAAGGAGCTACAAGATCCCTTTGCAATTAAAAGCATGTTCCTGATCAAGTGCTTCTAGTGCCCTTTCCTGCATCTTTCCCCCAAATAGCTTTGATTTTGTTTTTGAGCGTGGATCACATAGTATGTATTTTAGTCTCTTACATACTGGTCTTCCAGGTAAGCCACCCTTTGCCAACACAATGCACTCCAGATGTGTTCCACTCTAGCTCCCACAAGCTCCTAGCTAGGTGGAAATAGGCTTCTGCAAATTACCTTCCATCACCTCTGGAATTTGCAAGGTGGAAGGAAGCTGAAGTATGCAAATTCATCAGCAGAACACAGTCAACAGTACTGCTCATTGACTTTAGTAAGGCATTTCATACAAAGTCTTTATGCAAAATCTCCAGACATCATTTCCCATGAAAGATATACATCAAATTCACAGGCAGGGATCATTTAGATATACTTTATTTTCCATTTGTTGGCCCAGGACAAATCTGCATGGTGTAACAGTGACAGTAACAAAGATGACCATTTGAGGCTAAGGAGGGATATTGATAGATAGACAGACAGACAGATAGAATATCCTTTCTTGTTTTAGCATGTATTTAGATTTGCTAAGACTCTGGGAGGCAAATTTGAGTTCTGAATTCACTTGTGAGCATCTACTGAGTATGCATACAACATACTAATCTGCTACACTCTTGCTTGCTCTTGCTCTCCCAGGTGGTGAGCTTCTTAAACAAATTAATTCAATTGCACTAAAATAATCTGTTAAGAAAGAAACTTTTAGTGAACGGAAAGTTTCTTTACAGGAGATCCATGGTAAAGAAAATGTTAACCTTTATGTATTATTTTGCACTGGGCACACTAAGGAGAGAGAAAGAAATAATATTTCATTTTTACAAGTGTACTATTGGCTTGACTTCCATTACTGAGTCCCCTGGAGCTGTTTTCCTCTCTTATAGGAGGGAATATATCTGTCTTTTGATCAAATGCTCTGTTTCCAAAACAAAATACAATTTCGCAAATTTCCGGGGATCAACCTAAAATGTATCCAAGGCGTAGGTGTTGTGTGGGTGTTTATAGGAATAGTGCCAATTTTGAGTTCAAGACAAGCAGAAGAAGGGATTCAGCTGGAAGCATAACCCAGAAACAAATTGGGTGCATGAACCCATGAAATATCAGACAATCAAGCCAAGCACTAAATCTTTTGTCCCCCTTATAACACTTCTGGGCAGTGGAAAGAACTAACTAAATCAGTAAAAGTTATCAGTTAGTTACATTTGAGATTTCCTATTAGAAAGGGGCAACTTAATTAAATTTATTTTTTTAAACCAAAGTGACAGAATTCAGTTCAAATTTCAGCAACAACCTTATTATAGAATTAAGGCGTTCTTAATTAAATGACAGTATAGTGGCTTAAGGTTTTGCAAAACAGCTTGCTGTCTTTTGTTACTTCCCCATAACCGGGAAAGAATAAGTTATCAGTCACAAGATCTCAAACACTTACTTAAGAATAATTCTCTTAGAATGTCAGTGGTCTCCATAACTGATCTTTCACTACTGCACTCCGTTCTTCGAAAAGCATAAGATCTGTATTACAGAAACCAGACTTTCCCCCTATCTATACAATCTAGGGGACTTCATAAATGTGTAGAAACACCTGAAATCCATGAGAAATAAAATACCAAAAGCGAAAAGTAAAGAAATGCCTTAAGAGCAGAACTTCATACAACTTTACAATTTTTACTTCACAATTTTTTTTGTCTCAGACACATCCTATCTAGATATTTCAAGTTACTACATTCAGTTCAATAAATATAAAAAATGTTTTTAATTATAGCAAGAATGAGCTAAATATTCATAGAAACATGTTTCTGTGAACATATTAAGATTTGTTTAATCTTCATTATTCTGAAAAATTGCAGTGAAATTGCACTAGAACCACCAAATGGGTATGACCTTCCTCTTGAAATATATCTACTTGATATAAGGCAGTGGTTCTCAACCTGTGGGTCCTCAGATGTTTGTGGACTTCAGCTCCCAGAAGCCCCAGCCACTATGGTCAATGCTCAGGGCTTCTGGGAGCTGAAGTCCAAAAACATCTGGGGACCCACAGGTTGAGAACCACTGATATAAGGACTTGGGAGATGGAGGTTCAGGTTCCCACAAAACTAAGAAACACTGGGTGACTTATTTCACTATCTCTCAGCTTGATCTACCTCAAGTTTTGAGGAAGAAGGAGAGCCATGCATGACCATTTGAGTTTGCTGAAGGAAATATGGCATATAAATGTAATTAATAAATATTTTTCTTCAATGCGACTGGGTTTTTTTCTCCCATAAAGCACAGGTGCATCCATGAGTGCCTAATAGCTAATTTCAACATCAGACAGTTTAAATAAGCTATACAAATCTTATGATTAGAGTATGGTCCAAAGGGGCAGCCTTCAAGATGGCGTCAGGGACGGCAGCTCTGTTGGAATCTCTGTTGCAGTTTATTTGTTCTAAAGAAACAAAGAACCTCTAAAGAAGACTTCACCACACTCTAAGACAGTGAATTCCACTATGGAACAGCTCTTACCATCAGGAAGTTCTTCCTAATGTTTAGGTGGAATCTCTTTCCTGTAGTTTGAATGCACTAATCCAAGTTCTAGTCTCTGGAGCAGCAGAAAACAAACTTGGTCCATTTTCCATATGACATCCCTTCAAATATTTAAACATGGCTATCATATCACCTCTTAACCATCTCTTCTCCAAACTAAAAACACTTAGCTCCCTAAGAGACTCTAGATACTGTAATCTTATTGATGCAGTCTAAAATTGCAGTGGCTTTTTAAGATGCACATTACAGTATTGTTACCATTTTGGTTGCCCTCCCCTAGACACATTCCATCTTGTCAATAGCCTTCTTGAATTGTAGTGCCTAGAAACGGACACAATATTCCAGGTGGGGTCTTACCAAAGCAGAATAGAGTGGTATTATTGCCTCCCTTGACCTAGACACTATACTCTTATTGATGCAGCCTAGAATCGCATTGGCTTTTTTTAGCTGCTGCATCACACTGTTGACTCATGTTCAGTTTGTGGTCTACTAAGACTCCTAGATCCCTTTCACATGTACTGTGGTGAAGCCAGATGTCACCCGTTCTGTATCTGTACATTTCATTTTTTTTTCTGTTAAGTGTTAATGTTTCACATTTCCCCCTGTTGAAATTCATTTTGTTAGTTTTGGCCCAGATCTCTAATCTGTTAAATTCATTTTGAATGCAGACCCTGTCTTCTGGGATATTAGCTAACCCCCCTTTAATTTGGTGTCATCTACAGATGTCATAAGAATGCCCTCTATTCCTCCATGCAAGTCATTGATAAAGATGTTGAATAGCACTGAGCCCAGGACAGAACCCTGCAGCACCCCACTAGTCACTTCTCTCCAAGGTTAAGAGCCATTGGTGAGCACCCTTTTGGTTTGGTCAAGCAACAAATTACAAATCCATCCAACAGTAGCATTGTTTAGCTCACATTTTACTTGCTGGTTCGTAAGAATATCACGAGGGACCTTTTTGAATGCCTTACTTATATGCTACATCCACAGCATTCCCTTCATCTGCCAAGTTTGAAACTACAAAAAGAGAGAGAAAGAGAGAATATTAGTTCTGCATGAATTATTTTTGAGAAACTCATGTTGACTTTTAGTGACCACAACATTCCTTTCAGTCCTTACAGACTGTCTGTTTAATGATCTGCTCTAGAATCTTTCCTGGTGTTGGTGTCAGGCTGACCAGGCAGTAATTGTTTGGGTTCCCTTTTTGAGGATGAGAACATTTGCTCTCCTCCAATATGCTGGGACTTCATTTGTTCTCCAGGAATTCACAAGTATTATTTCCAGTGGTACTGAGATTACTCCTGTCAGTTCTTTTAATATCCTTGAATTCATTTAGAGTAGCCAAGTATTCCTGTACTACTTCTTTACCTATTCAGTGCTGCATTTCCCCTATTGCACCATCTGTTTCATTCTCCCTAAGTTGAGCACTGTTTTCCTTTTGGGAGAAGACTGAGGCAAAGAAAGTGTTGAGTAGTTCTGCCTTTTCTCTTCCCCTTGTTGCCTATCCCTACATCAAATAAGAGTTCCCAAGCACCATCTTGTGAAATCACTCCCTTCAAGAACGACCAGAGTCACCATAACATATTCTGGACAGGTAGCTCAGAAAGATACCATGGCTGATTCTGTGAAAACCCTTACACTAGCAGAATCAATAGACATGAGTTCCCTCTATCCAGTAGAACATCCACTGAAGGGACCCAGGGCAGCGCGCCAGCCGGAAGCTTGCCCCCGGGCAGCTTCACACGGGGCGCTGAAACGGGTTAGTGCGCTCGTGTTTCGTAAAAACCACAGAAAATGTGGTTTTTAAAAAACGCGCCGCGCCACCCCTTGCGGTCGCGCTAGCGCGGTTTGAGGTGTGGAACCTCCACTATTCAAACCGCTCTAGCGCGCTCCACGGTATGGACGACCTCCGGATGAGGTCGCCCTAAGCCGTTTTTTTTACCCCGTGTGGAAAGGGCCTCTGTCTCATAATCAGGTCTGAAAACAGATTTAAATAGATCCACATAATCCATCTTGCTTAGAAAACACCAGAGTTGAAATGCCCCAACATCTTGCCCATGAAAGGAATACTGGGGGTGGGTGGAAATTATTCAATATGGTAAAATTGGAGATTTTTTTTAAAAAGTACAGGTCTCACCACTTCCTCTTTCAAACAAGATGGAGTCAGACCTTATCATGAAGAGTCATTTGCTGCTACTTTTACACCCTCAGCCAGTCCACTTTGTACTGCTTTCAGATGTGAAAAAAAGTGAGTATCCAACACACACAATAGGTATTGCATTGTCCCTGGGCTTTGCAAACTGAAAAGTACCCATCATAACTTAAAAAAGAGAGTGAACATTCGTCCGCTAGGTCTGCACCCTGACCTGGGCATGGATATGAGCAATTTTACCTGCCAAATATAGAACAAATTTGTGATAAAAGGTGATTAAGTTTCTTCTTCCCAGTTTCTTCTCATGGGCCAAAATATTATAGGCTTTCAATCACCCAAAAGAGCTGATGGGAGGCTCTTCACTGATAATGGCAGAGAAGAATCAACCTATCTGCATCTATCATCACTATGGCTTAGACTTTCAAGTGCAATCAAGTTCATATTTGATTAGACTTTTTCTGATTTTTTTCACTGTAAAACTGTAGTCTTGTACAGATTTTTCCAACCCGTCTTCAGATACTGTCGAGCCATAACCCCTCTTTATTCAAACCAGCACAGATTGTAGTCAGAAATGATGAGAGTTGTAGTCCAACATCTGGGAACCCAAAGTTGGGAATGCCTGTCAAGTGGAATGACACATATTATTTATTTCAATAAAATTTGAATTCTTATGCCACCTTTTCTCCCAAGATGGGACCCAAGGTGGCTTCCAAAAAAGGATCAGAGTAGGATTGAAGAACTATCAATTTGCCCTTTGACTTCATATAAGAAATTACTAATTTGGCTGTAGTGCTGTTAAAAAACTTATATGAACAATGTAATTTGAAGTTTAATATGAGAGGAACTACAGCTCAGTTTTCAAGCACATACACTGAATGCAAAATATCACAGAATAAACTGTCATCATTTAGATTATATGTATGTGTGAGAGAGAGAGAGAGGGAGAGGTTTTACAAGTTAATTTAGTTAAATCATGTGAAAACATGTTTGGGAAAAGGAAACACTACTTCAAATGTTTTTCTTGTTGTGTGCATTCAAGTTGTTTCCAGCTTATGGTGACCCTAAGGTGACCCTATCACAGGGTTTTCTTGGCACGATTTGTTCAGAGGCAGTTTGTCATTGCCTTCCTCTGAAGCAGAGTCAGTATGACCTGCCCAAAGTCATCCAAGGGATTTCCATGGCTGAGAGAAGATTCAAATCTGGGTATCCAGAGTCCTGTCCAACACTCAAAGCCATTATACCATTCTGGCTTTATATTGTCGATACTACCATAAACATATAAGAGTTTTCACCAGCCATATTTTCTGTCATCTAGCCATCCAGCCCTTTATTTATACCCCACCTTTCCCCTATACTGGCAGTCAATTCATGCTGTCCTTCTCATGTGAAAAGCTTTAGTTCACATCATATTCCAAAACAGCCACTACGTTTCATGCCTCCTGAGTGCAAAACCATTTGGAAAAAGTAATCATTCTTGGTGAAGATTCAATTATTGTGGCTTCTATTATCTTAAACCTTTTCACCAGCTGGAAGAAAGAACCCCCACCTCATGAATTTTTACTCTTTCATGTAGGCATACTTGTACAACCATTTGCTATTTTATTATGGAATGATGGGGGAGGGAGATGCAATTTCGAAATACTGAATTCTGCACAATGAAAGCTCATTAAGATATAGTTTCAGGACAGAGAGTTGTTATACAGTAGTGTCCATGCCACCAGCAAAACAGAATAAATCCCCTCTCCTCCCTTGCAAACCTTCACAGACATCGAGGACTGGATAAGCCCCTAAAGTAATTTTATGGGTGCACGGGTGGAGTGAGGTAGAAGAGAGCAAAAAGATTTCATATTGTGTGAGCACAGAATACTAGATCATTTCTGCATGAGACTGTTATAGTGCTATTATTCCACTTTCAACATCTTATGGAATCCTGGGGTTTGCAGTTTAGGGAGGACCGTACAGCCCCTCCCTAAACTGCAAACCCCAGGATTCCATAGAAAGTTGAAAGTGGAATAATAGCGCTGTAACAGTCTCGTGCGGAAGTGGCCCTAGATATCGCTCAAAATGGAATGCAGAAAGCAAATGAATTGAAAAATGAAATGAGAAAAGCAGCAGTGACTATTTCATCATATACCTCCAAGGAGTTAAACAGCCTGTTTTGAAATTTCTTTAAATGGAGTGGAATATTTTGCCAGCCGCGGTTTCTGCCAGCATCAGAAATTACTAAAAAAATGCCACAATTTTGACTGTCCTACTTTTTCCCAGACATTCATCAGCAGGAAAATTTATTCTAGCCTCCAAACACTAGGAGATAATGAATGCTTTTTGGTGGAGACAGAGAGGATAGATTGTGCAAGATCCCAGTGTTATACCTAATTTACCAGTCCAACCAAAGGTGCATCACACTAGACACACTGACATCTCCTGGCTACTCACTGTCACAACATCCTTATCTTGGCCAAAGTAATTACACTTCCAGAAACCTGCTGTTTCAACAGCAGTTTTATATATTTGATTTAGATCCTGCCACGCTTTGAGAAATAGAACTCAGCATACATTGGGTTTTCTGTAATAAATGAACAAGCAAATCATAGCAGAAGAATTGTGTGTTTACTGATAATTTCACTCATTGTCAGAATAATGAGTAATGTCAACATTCAAACAGAAAGAACTTAAGCTGGCTCTCCAGTATATCACATAAGGATTTTGCAGTCTTGTTTTAGAGGCTCATTATAAAGAAACAGGTATGTTTTACAGCACCACGTAAACATCACGCTCTCTCTTAACAGCACTGGAAGGTTGCTCATTTACATCAATAATGTGATAGTACCCTCTTGTGGCTTACCATAGGATTGCTGGTCCTTAAATACTGAACAAGACTATTTCTTAAGACGAACAGCTTCTATCATCACCAGAACATAAACGTGAGACATACAGATGACCCAGAGTAGAAGCAGTCTGTAAATTCCAAGGGACCTCCCCCTCTTCATTTTTCGCCCAGACATAACCACCCCAGTTTTTACTAGTAGAACTGGACATTTGGGAGACCACTGTGTGGGGGAATGTATTGGGATGAGTAGCCAGAATGGAGTAGTGGTTTGAATGTTGGACTACAACTCTAGAGACCAGGGTTGAAATCTCCCCTTCAGCTACAGAATCCCAAAGAGTAACCTTGGGCAAGTCATACTCTCTTAGCCTCAGAGGAAGGCAAAGGCAAACCCCCTCTGAACTAATCTTGCCAAGAACGTGTGATAATTTTGCCTTGGGGTCACTGTAAATCAGCTTGAGGGCACCCAACAACACCGTAAATCAGCTTGAGGGCACCCAACAACAAGAAAAATGCTTTTTAAGACTAATATTTTACTTCAGAACTTTCCAAACTGTGTGTCATGACATGTTAGTTTGTCAGCTGCAATGTGTAGGTGTATCATGCAAATGTGACAGGTGGAGGGACTACCGCTCCTGCCATCATGGCGGGCCAGGCCTGGGTGAACGGGCTGCCGCTGCCATGGGCTGAGGAAGACCCCAGTGAGGGCGGTGGTGGGCCAGGCCCAGGTGGAGGGGCTGCCTCTGCCACCACTACTGCCCTGCGCCAGGTAAGACTCCAGCAAGGGCAGCAGCAGTGGGCCAGGCTCAGTGGTAGGGGTTGCCTCCATTTACTGAATTACTGTGTCATAAAATTATGCACATCTAAAAAGTGTGTCACTAACATTTAAGATTTGGAAAGCTCTGTTTTACTTGCACAAGTGTGTGAGGATTTGAGACTGATAATACATTTAGTCAGGAGTTCAGTGTTGCTGTAAGTACTTAGTCAATATCCAAACATAATGCTATTCCTTAATGCTATAATTATATCCCTACTTCCACCTAATTGCAAGGGAAGTTGTTTCAGTGCTGAACCAGTGAAAAAATTAAAACTTAATCCATACAAGACAGAGGCATTCATTGCCAGTACAAGGCAGGGTCCCCAACAGGGATTCAGCCTGTCCTTGATGGCATTACACTCTCCCAGAAATCTCAGATTGGCAGCTTAGCATATTCTTGGACTTGGATCTGAGCCTGGAAGCTCCGGCATAAGCAATGGCCAGAAGTGAATAGCTAGAAATAACATGCTAGCTGCACCTGTTCCTTGAGATGTCAGATCTGCCTACAGTGACACATGTTTCGATTATATCCCATTTGGATTACTGTCACACAGTCCATGTTGGGCTCCCTTTGTTTGCAAATGGATCCTGAGCTGCAGACTGTGGCCAGAGTGCTCACCAGAGCTGGTTACAGTGAATACATCATTCTTATATTGCAACAACTTCACTGGCTACTGGTTCAAGTCAAAGTGCTGAACTACCTTTCAGTTTGAAAGCCCAAATTTCATTCTATGGGCCTGCCCAACTTTTAACACCTTCTGGTGAAGGCTTTCTCTCTTTTAATCTGACCCTCAAGCGAGTTTTCTTTTAATTCCAAGATACAACAACAAAAAAGTATCTTCCTCTTTCTGCACTCTCTCTCTCTCTTTAACTAAGAGTTTTGCTAAGGTGCTATAGTGCAACACTAAATTAATAAAATGACTCATTTGCACTACAACACTATAATGAAGGAAGAAAATCAGAGAGTGGAAAAGCTATCCTTCAATCACAGAACCACCTCACCAAACCTCTTCCCAGTTTAAAAAAACTTTTGAAGGAGCCCTAGTGCAGACCCAAGAAATCACTAGAAACAGCTGCCAAAAAACAGTAGAACAACCACCAGCAAAACATAAGGAGTGAGTGAGAACCCATACTTCTTCACATCAGTCTCAAAGAGCCTATTTCCTTCTAAATAACAGAGTTAGTTTATTATAAGCTTGTCACTTCAACATCCTGCAAATACTGTTTTGCACATGCAAAAAAGGATACAAGGAATTTTTACAATTGCAATTCAAGACTCCTCTGTATTCTGTCCACAGTTTCATGGGGGTGTATAAAACAGTGGAAATATAATCAATGCTTGCTTTTGTATTAAAGCTAGGAAAACCATTAGGATTGTAATAGAGGGGGAGAGGAAGAGATCTGGAAGTCATTCCTACTGCACAATTTTAGTGTTACTATTCCACTTTAACTGCAGTGACAACCTTCTATAGACATCTGGGATTTGTCATTTGGTCAGAAGAACTCCGACTGACAATTCTAAGTGCCCTTCCCTAAATTGCAAATTCTAGGACTCCAGTAGATGGAACCATAGCAGCTGAAGTGGAATCACAGTTATATAGTGATATAGTGGGAAAGGGCCCCAGGGGAGATGAAATTCACTGCTTTTGATTATATTTGACATAAGACAATATCATGTAGTTTCTTTCATAGTTTCAAGAAAATAGTTATGAAACATAGCTTCTCCTGCTAATGAATACATGTGACAGAAGTTTCTTCAATATGTTTCTATGCTAGCTGAAGTTCAAAAATTTATCTCCTGTACCCACATAGTTTTATTCTATAATACTTATTGCTTAGCAATGATGCCTGTTTTTAAGAAAGGGAAAGAACAGATAGCATGGCTGAACAAGTGTTTTATTTATACAACTGGTGATACATTAAACATGCACACACACACACACACATTACTTGGCTTGTTGACTGGAAAATGTAAACACAGGTTGAGTATCCCTTATTTGAAATGCTGGGGACTAGAAGTGTTTTGGATTTTTTCAGACTGCATGGCAGATCTCTGGGGAACCTGCAATGAATAAGTGGGAGCACTGCAGCCACAGCTTTGCGGTGAGCACTATGCTTGGCTACCTGCCATTTCACAGATCCTCACATCTCTCTCCAGCTTCATATCTTATTCATTCACTACTTGTGTTGTGTATGAGATGTGTAACTGGAGAGAGACTGAGGATCTGAGAGACAAATGACCAAGAGTGCTGCAGCTGCCACCTCAAAGGTGGAAAGAGGCTGCTGGCAACACAAAGTTGAGTTGTGGAGGTTTTTGGATAAATTGTATCCATTTGTGCAGATTCTTTTTTAAGAGACACAATCACTGTTGAGTGTTGTAAAGTGTTGCAAAGAATAATCCGTAGGCTGTTATGGGTTTTCTGGGCTTTGAGGCCGTGTTCTATTAGTGTTTTCTCCTGACGTTTCACCTGTATCTGTGGCTGGCTTCTTCAGAGGACCTGGCGGATCACTTCCATGCCACGAGATCCTCTGAAGATGCCAGCCACAGATGCAGGCGAAACGTCAGGAGAAAACACTAATAGAACACGGCCTCAAAGACCGGAAAACCCACAACAACCTATGGATTCCGGCCGTGAAAGCCTTCGACTTTACATTAGTAGCATAAAGACTTTTTCCCGTGAAGTAAGCTGTGGATCACAGTGTCCTTACAACACAGATGTTGTCTGGAAGCTCTTATCTCCATGGGGAAAAGGCTGCAGTTCTTTTCTTGGGAACCATTAATTGTTTATGTCTCATCATGTCACATGTAGGGGAGTGATCTAACGCCCCCCCCATCTCTGTATGTTCTGATTCTTTCTCACTTACTCCGCTTTTTGTTCATGGGTTGTTTTTCCTTGCTTGCTGTCTGGAACAAGACACCTGTAACATGTATCCTGCTTTGCTCTAGTAAAATAGCTGATTAGTTTAGACATAATGTGTCTGAGTGTTTTCTTTTCTGCCTGGGACAATCAGCATGAGCATAGCACAATAGTGCAGCTTGACACTCTGGACACGCTCAGAAGAGTCTTCCTACACACTACACTCAACAATCACTTCCCAAAACAAAGAAAAACAGACAAAAGCCACTTTTGCTCTAAAAACCAATGCTTGACAGCTCCGAAATCTATTCTTGACTACTAGGTATCCTTTTTGAATATTGACATACTAACCTATTTTGAAGATATTAATGCTTTCCTGCTTCTGTCTCCTTGGTAAAACTGTAGCCTGTTACAAGCTACAGCATGCAACCATAATAAAACCAACATTTCAATTTTAAAGAAAAGGAATGGCAGTTTAACACTTCTTTCTAGGCTAGCATATCATACAATTTTGTACAGTATTTGTTTCTGTAGCCAAGCATAAGTAGCCTATAGGCACTAGATTCCATCTGGGCTTGGAAGATAAGCATGGTCAGCCCTGGTGAATACTTGGATGGGAGACTGCCAATGAATGTCAGGTGCTGTAGGGTATTTTTCAGAGGAAGGAACTAGCAAAACTACCTCTGAGTATTCCTTGCCTAAGAAAACCCTATGAAATGCATGGGGTTACCATAAGTCAACAGGTGACTTGAAGGCGCATGTGCGCACGCACACACACACACACACACACACACACACACCCCTTTAATGATGGATTACTTCTGTTTCTGTTTCAGTACTTCCAAACTATTTACTTATTTATTGTTGTGTGACTTCAAGTCATTTCCAACTTATGGTGACATTAAAGCAAACCTAACATGGAGTTTTCTTAGCAAGATTCCAGTGAAGGGTTGCCACCGCCCTCTATTGAGACTGAGAGAGGGTGACTTACTCAAGGTCTTCCAGCAGGTTTTCATGGTTGAATAGAGAATTAGACCCAGGTCTCCCACAATCCCAGTCTAACATTCAAACCACAACATTCTGTTGGCTGTCTCTGTATTTATATCCCAGCCTATATTTGAGGATCTCAGGTCAGTGCGCAATCAAATCAAGTTAAATTAATTTGAAGACTAAGAGCATATGAAATCATTTTACACTTTTAAAAACACAATTTTAAAAAAAGTTAAAACAATTTAAAATAATATAATAATTTAAACAATTTAAAATAATGTAAACCACAGAGTGCGTGCAAATCAATTATGCCCCAGAAGTGTTGATAAAAAGCCATGTTTTGACTTGACTTCAAAATGACATCAACACTGGCACAAATCTAGCCTCTGAAGGGAAAGTATTCCATAACCTACACCTATCCCCCAATGATCTTATGTTAAGACTTACGGAAGTGCTGATCATTTATTTAAAACATTTTAGCCCACATCTCTGCCAAAAAGGCTTCTAGAGAAGCTTAGCAAGATTAAAGACAAGTCACCCCTGCCCAGAAGCTTGCAATCTAAAAACCATAATGCAGAAATCAAAGAGATAGGGAAAAGAATGCGAGCGGAAGAAGGAAATACAGGAACTAGTTTCTTAGTTACAAGCTCCAGCAGGCCATGGCGACTGATCTAACCATAACAGCGGGGCTACTGTTTTCTCTCCCTCTGATGGCCTTAACAGTGGCAACTGATAATTGGAGGAAACGAACTCTCACACAGAGCTATATCCAGACATATTGGGGAATGCTACTCCCTCTGCCTCTGATGGCCTCAGCAATCTGGCAAATATACCAGGGAAGGGCCCTGCCCAAGAGCTTGGACATATCTGGTTCTGATGAACATATTAAGACAATACAAGAAACTCATTAGAGGATCCACATCGTTAATTTTCTAAGAGGCACTGCAGTACACCATATTTTCATGACAGCCCCTGTCCCTAGTCATCACGTAAATACTCTACCTAGTTATACAACCTCTGAATATACTAGCTTCAGTAATGTTAAATAAAAATAAAGAAACGCAAAGATGTATAATATTAGCCCCCACCATTTTTGGCATTCTTTGGTAGCCATACCAACACCTACCACTCCCATTTTCATGGGAACACCCTTCTGAATTACTATACTTGAAAGTGCTAATGTAATCCACATTGTTATTTAAGTCATTATCAAGAGTTGGATGTAACTGGAGAATACTATAAAAACACATTACCTCTATGTTCCCAATAGAGGGTATATTGTCTCCTGCCAGCTCTCTAGGCAGCCATTGATGCCTGATCTATCATGCAACCCATCTGATCACCCTATATTGTAACTCTGTCTTCTGCATTTCCCTTGGCTACAGCTGGTCATGTTCAAGGGCTGGGAAGGAATTTTCTCATGTTATTGCATGAATTTTTTGCTTTCCCTAGGGGTTTGTTGGGCAGCTATTTGTCCACTCTCTTACTGGACTTTGCCACAGTCTTGTTGCTGTTCCTTGCTGCAGTGTTATTTGATTTTGCTTTCTCACAATTTGTGATTGTTGAAGGAAAAAGGGGACACTGAACATGAGCATAAGGGGAGGCAAAAAACCCAAGTGGAAGTGACTCAAAGGGCTGAAGGGAACCTATAGTCTGGGCAGATTCAGATGTATGACATCATTAGTCTGGTAGAGATTGAACCTGTCCCGAGAACGAGGGGAAAAGTAAAGAAAAGCCAGCCAAGAAAAACTCTATATAGATAAGCAGAGATAGTTGCGCACAGCTGTCAAAGCAT
This sequence comes from Iguana delicatissima, assembly GCA_948472985.1. Lineage (NCBI taxonomy): Eukaryota > Metazoa > Chordata > Lepidosauria > Squamata > Iguanidae > Iguana > Iguana delicatissima. The sequence continues at coordinate 245,610 of CAOKZL010001788.1, forward strand.
GCCAAGCTGCAGAGAACACCTTTAGCAGTAAATGCACTGAGCCAGTAACACTCACCCACTCAGCTTGTAATCTTCCAATATGGAGGGTCTTTAGTCTTTGTTACAAAATATATACAATATTTACAAAGCCCAGATGGTGATCCAGCATATCTAGCTTGCTCTTTCTGGCAGAGCCTCAAGCAACATGTGCAGTTGTTGGCTGGGATTGTGCTACCTTTATACAGATACCTAGCCAATCCTGGCCAACCCTTGCATTGTCTACACCTGCTGCTCATCAGCATGACTCAGCACAAACTAGCTTGAGTCACATTCCTTTCCACAGGTGCACTTGACAATTAAAACATCACAAAGTATTTTTGGGCGATGAAAAATTTAACCCCGTTCTTGGATAATTCAGCCTTACCTACCAGATGTCTAATTCATATCCTTGGCTACTAGCCTGCCTAGGAATCTTCAGCTTCCTGGAACCATTGAGGTCTGTGCCCCCTCTAACCTACTGGGAGATACTTGATATATATATTTACTCACTCATAAATATACCTCCTGAATACTGTATGTAGATTTAGCTAATTACCATATGATGTATTTGCATTAAATTTGTTGCTGACTTTTAGCCCAAACACAGTGTCCAGTCTCACTGTTTTGGTGAAACAACAAACAGAGCATGCTTAGTAGACTTTTTTCTCCTCAGAAGGTTTGTCAACAAGAACTTAAGGGCTGCTTCTTAGTGGGATGTAATTGATCTGGTTTTAAATAGTAAAGTGTTACCCTGACTTCTGGGGGTCTCTGGGGGACACTTGGATTCTACAAAGGTTGGGGAAATCAGCAAAGCACTGCTTAGCAAAGTGGAGGGCAGGGTAACACAGTGAGATTTTTTATCCTAGGTTAAGGGGTCAGACTGCATGAGAAAGAGAGAAGTCAAGTGTCCTTTTAAAACTATTTGGCAGATTTGGCAGGACTTCCTCACACTCACACAAAGCAGTCACTCACACAAGCACACAGGGACTACTGAGTTGGAAAGTCTTAAAAGCAGGAAGAGTAAAAGGGAAGAAAGTGAATATACTGCACCTGATCTTGAAGACTTGGGAAAGATTCGGGAAAATGCAGAAATAGATAATCAGACAAAGAAAAAGACTGATAGGAGCCTTCAAACTAGCAGATGCTAGTCAAAGGTGGAAATTCTCCCGAAAAGGAGAAAGAAAAAGTGAATGAGCTAGCCAGCAAGTGCCCCAAAACAAGACCCAATTATAGTGCAAAACATCCCTGGGGAGGCAGATCATTTTCCTAGGAAAAGACAGAAGCTGCGTTATGTAGATGGACCTTAGCTTTGCAGGTCCCGCGATTGTGATCGCTGACTTCATCCAGGAGACACTTAGTCTCTCATGGTGTCAAAGTTGTGGCCAGCCCATTTGAAATGTACATATGTGCCTTTTTGAGGTTTTCCTCTGGATACATGACTGGGGGCTATCTGGACAGACCTATGCCAGGGGCTTTCAGTCTTTAGACCCGGATATCTATGTTTCCATCCAACAAACCTCCAGCTCAATAAATATATAGATTCTCTTCCCCAGATAGAGTCTGTCAGCAAGTAATAAATATCTCACTCCCACTGTTAGTAGATTGTAAATACTTTCTCTCCAATGAAACCATGGGTTACACAGGTATGTCTATATAGTATCTTTATGTGGGAGGCACTGATTATTGGGAAGATAACAAGGTGTTGCTGATATTAGAAATTAAAATTCGGTCTCATAATAGCAGGACAATTTTTTTGGAAATGGTCTTTCAAATTTTTTAATTGTTAAGTAATTGTATGCTTAATTCTCTTATAAATGTGGATGTTCAGTTGGCTCTTTTTCCCTTAGAAGGCCTGTCAACAAGGACTTAAAGGCTGCTCCTGAGAGGAGTAGAACTGATTTGTTTTTAAATATTACATCAAGAGGATGATAGAAGACATCAACACTGTGGAAAGCACTGTGTGATTCATCTCAAGGATTCAGGACAGTGGCTTAATTTTCTTTCTCTAACTCCAGCCCTGCTTATTTTCATAAACTGAAAAAGACCTATCATTTTTCTAACTATAATTCAACCTGTGAGATGTCACATTAAATGAAAAGGAAAATGGAGATTTTCAACAAAATGGATTTTGCCGATCTTCTCCTTCCAAAAGAACTGAAGTTTTCTCAGCTGGCAACAACCTCCAGAGAAGAAGGAATGATCTGAGGCAACAACAAAGGCACAAGAGGCAACTTAACCAAAACCTAAGGATCCGCCTGCCAGCCCAGCCAGTCTTCTCTCGGCATTATCCCACCCCTCCCAACCCTTTTCTGGTTTATCTTTTATGCATTTCCAATTTGGCTTGTTATTCTAGTTGCAGTTTTATAGGCAGTCAAATCTCTGAATAGATATCAAGAGGAATGGGGAGATGTTTCTAATTACTTGGAAAGGAGATGGGGGGCATCATCAGTTATCCTGTTGAAAGATTAATGGGTAGCCCGGTTTATGTTAGAGTCTGTTTTACTATAGATACGAGGGAACTGAGTATGTATGGAATGTGGAATGTCTATGAGTGGGGAAATGTAATGTCTTGTACTCTATTGAGCTTTGTTTTCCAAAACTATGTTGAAACTATGTTGTATGATTGACTATAAAATTAATTAAAAGGTTTTGCATTTTAAAAAAATCACTTTTAATGCTGTGAAACGGGAAATACTATGAACATACACATGATCTTAGCCAAAAGGCCAAGAAGCATAGAAATAAAAATGTCTATATCTTGGCAAATACTCTGAAGAGAAAAACTGTGGTGATGCTCAATCAAATTAAACAAACAACAAACAGAAAGAACTCATTTCATTCCCTAATGTAATCACCAATATATTTTTAAAATTTATTGCTTCGTACGAAACCAATTTAAACCTTGCAATTAATTTAAATCCTTTCATTAATTCTCTTAAAATTAAAAAAGAAAACAACTAAGGATAGAGCATAGAGTTCTTAAACAGCCCCATTATTCACAATGAAAAGTAAAATAATCATGTCCCTAAAACCAGCAAAGTCAACCAGTTACAATGGATTTATTCCTGAATTTTATTAAAAAATTAAGGAAAATCCACATCACTGTTGCTCTCTTCTTAATGAAAATTTGAATGGAGACAAACACCATTAAAGTTCTTTCATCATAACTATATGTAAGCTACATATTGATTCTCTTCAAGCTTCATATCACTGTATACGTCTTAGCAATCATGATTTTTTTAAAAAAGATTTTGCCCATTTTTGTTAAAAGTATTGACTTCCATCAGGATGGCAATCTGCTAGGACAGATGCGAAGGTGCGACCGCCGATCGGGGGTCTGGTGCCTGCAAATCTGAAAGCAGCAGGATGAAATTAATTCTTTGAGAAAATAAGTTCGGAGGGGACTCGCCAAGATTTGGATTCCAGCAATTAGTGCCTGGGTTGAAAGTACGATCACCAGATCTACCAACCCAGGTCTGGTCATGGACATTGCTGAGGGGATCGAGTCATCCATAACCCGTTCTGGCCCCTTCTGCAGGAAAAAGGCTTGCCGCTGCTTTTTAAAATACATATGAAGAGGAATCAATCACCTTCTAAGAAATTTGGGTAGGCATATCTCCAACTATTTGCAATCTATCCGTACTTTGAGCACCCCTATATTACCAATCTTGACATTTGACGGAGAACAGATATAAGTAAAAGAGACTATAAAGTGGTGCCTCTTCTGTTGCTCTGCTGAAGGCACGCCAGACTTTGCAGACTTTGTCTAGCTCAAGTTAAGATTACAGCTATATTGAGTTAGAACAATTAAAAATAGATAGTGCTCATTAATTTGGACAGCGGGATTAAGTGAAGAATTTGAATTAGAAGAGAAGACAGATCAAGAAAAGGAAAGAGAGCTAGACCAAGAAGAAGAAGAAGACGAAGTAGAAGACGAAGAAAAAGAGGGAGATCAGGAACAAGAACTAGAATAAGAAGGTAAAAAGGGGGGAAGAAGAAGAAAAGGATGAAAATAACATCATGGAACGTTAGGGGAATGAACGTGGCAATCAAAAGGAAAAGGATATTTCACCATTTAGAGAAAATGAAAGCAGATGTAATTTGTCTACAAGAAACTCATATAAGAGATAAAGACTTAAAATATATGAAGAATCCGAGATTGGGACAAGATTTCTCAACAGCAACCAAGAAGGAAAAAAAAGGAGTGATGATATATGTAAACAAAAAATATAACGCAAAAGAAATATTTAGAGATAACAGAGGTATGTTAATTGGGATAGAGATAGAAATAATTGGTAATAAGATTCTAGTAGTGGGAATTTATGGCCCACTAGAAAATAAGTGTATATTTTTTGAAAATTTGACAAAGAGGTTATTGGATTATGACTACCAAGATATAATAGTTCTGGGAGACTGGTATGGGGTGATAAACCCAGAGTTGAATTGAACATTAAAAAAGAAAGGAAAAATGCCAAAAAGAAAATTACCAAAGACATTTGAGGAATTTACGGATTTAGTCTTAGTAACCGACATGTGGAGATATTTATATGGGAATGCCAAAGAGCATACGTGCTTTTTTGGAAGTGCATAAGACCTGGTCAAGGGTTGACATGTTTCTGGTTTCAAAAACTTTATTCAAAAATGTTAAGAAGATGGAGATTTTACCAAGGGCTTTATCTGATCATTGTCCCGTTACAATGACATTACAAGAACGAAAGGGAGAATATAGATGGATTATGAAAGATGAACTTCTACGAGATGAAGAAGTAACAGAAAAGGTGAAGCAAGAAATACATTTTTTCTTTAAAGAGAACTCGGGAAAAGGAACATCAAATAAGACAGTGTGGGGCACAGGAAAGACGGTGATAAGAGGTATATTTTTGCAACAGGAAGCTTACAAGAAAAAGTTAAGGAAACAGAAATCTCAAAATGTGATGGCAGAACTTAAGGAGAAAGAGGAAGAGTTAAAGAAAGATCCAAAAAATATAAAATTATCGAGAGAGATTAAAATTCTTCAGAAACAATTGGCAATGGAAGGTAGACTGGAAATAGAGAAGAAGATAAAGTATACTCGTCAGAGATTTTTTGAACATGTAAACAAGATAGGAAAATGGTTGGCATACAGACTGAAAAAAGAAAAAGAAAAAAGATTAATTACAGAAATCAGAAAAGAGGATAAGATATATAGAGAACAAAGGAAAATCAAGTCTATGTTCCACGAATATTATAAGGATTTATTTAAAGATTCAAAAGATACGGAAGAATATATACAACAAGTAAAGAAATACCTTGATGAAGTTAAAATAGATCAAATTCAGCAGGAGCAAAGAATAGAATTGAACAAACCCATTACAAAAGTTGAAATTAGAACGGCAATACAGAAATTAAAAGTTGGAAAAGCGCCAGGTCCGGATAGATTTACGGTGAGGTATTATAAAGAGTTTCAAGACCAATTAATTGACCCCATTCAAAAGTTTTTTAATGAAAGGGAATTGAAGGACAGACCAGATTCATGGGGAGAAGTGACAATCACTTTGATACCTAAAGAAGGTAAAGACCAGTTGGAGGTTAAGAATTATAGGCCAATATCTTTATTGAACATTGATTACAAAATATTTGCATCCATCCTGGCAGAGAGACTAAAGAAGGTTCTAAAAAACTCGATTCATGAAGATCAAAACGGCTTTCTGCCAGGAAGGTCAATAAAAGATAATGTAAGAGTGATATTGGATATAATTGAGTATTACCATAAACATAATGAGAGAAAAATGGGATTGATTTTTGTAGATGCTGAAAAAGCATTTGATAATGTGAAATGGAGATTTATAATAGAGGTATTAGAAAAAAGCAAATATGGGGAGAAGATTTACTGATTGGGTAAAAATGATATATAATAAGCAAATAGTGAGTATTGTGATAAATGGAGAAAAAAACAGAAAAATGTGAGATTAAGAAGGGAACAAGACAAGGTTGTCCACTATCCCCCTTAATTTTTGTAATGATGATAGAAATACTGAATAATAAGATAAGGCAAGATATGGAAATAAAAGGGATTAAAATTGCAAATCAAATGTATAAATTAAGGGCTTTTGTAGATGACCTTGTAATTATGCTAGACCCAGTTAAGAGTATATCAAGACTAATCGGGGTTTTTGAAGAGTTTGGGAAAGTAGCAGGTTTCAAGGTTAATATGGACAAGACAATGTTAACGAAGAATATTTCAAAAAAGAAGAAGAGGAAATTGAATACTTGTCCAATTTTAAAACATCAAGAAAAGTGAGGTATCTAGGAATTAATATTACCAGCAGTAATATGGATTTATTTGATAATAATTATAAGAAAGTCTGGGGAGAAATAAAGGAAGATCTGAAGAGATGGTCAAAGCTTGACTTATCTTTGATGAGAAGGATCGCCACGATCAAAATGAATATCCTAACAAAAATGATATTTCTGTTTCAGAATCTCCCAATTATTCTAAATGGTTTACCTTTTAAACAATGGAAAAAGGACTTATCAAAGTTTGTATGGAATGGTAAAAAACCAAGGATAAAATGGACAATACTAAAAGACACACAAGAAAGAGTTGGACTAGGATTACCAGATTTGAAATTGTATTTTCATGATAGTTGCCTTTGCTGGATTATGAATTGGATTAAGTTAGAAAATACAAGACTATTGAAAGTAGAGGGGGCAGATCTTTTTTTTGGTTGCCATGTCTATATGTGGTACGATAAGGTAAAGGTAAATAAAGAATTTAATAATCATTTTATAAGAAAGCCTCTGCTGAAGGTATGGTTACAGTATAAAAATAAATATGTAAAAATACCACAATGGGTGTCAACACATGAAACATTTTATAGAAGAGAAAAGCCCCAATTAAATAAATGGTTAATATAGAGAAACTTAGTAAAAGTACACGGGGAAAGTATAATTTGGAAAAGCAAAGAGGATTTGGCTAAAGTTGGTATTACTTCACATTGGTTATTGCAAAGGCAACTAGAAGAAAGGTTTAAAATGGATATGAAGATAAAAGGAATTGAAATAAGGGAGAAGGAGTTTGATAAGTTATTAAAACCAGGAACAGACCACCTGATAGATAAAATATATAGAATGTTACTAAACTGGTATATGGCAGAAGAGACAGTCAAGGATAATATGATAAGGTGGGTGCAAAATCTGGGACATGCAATTTCACTGCAGAGTTGGGAGAATTCCTGGAGGAATGTCAAAAAATACTGTATTAGTACAAATTTAAAAGAAAATTATTATAAGATATACTTCCGTTGGTATTATACACCAGTGCAAATTGCTAAAATAAGTAAGAAAGTGAAAGATATGTGCTGGAAACTTTCTATCACTTATGGTGGTCTTGTACCAAAGCTAAGAAATATTGGAAGAATATTCATAACTGTATTGTCAATGCACTTCATATTAATTTTCCTATGAGTCCAGAAATATATCTATTAAATATGTTAGATATTAAGTATTTTAAGAAGAATACATTGAGAAAAATTTTAATATACATGGTAACAACGGCAAGATTGGTATTTGCACAACTATGGAAATCGAAGGAAATACCTAAGGTGGAAGACTGGTTATGGAAATTGTATGAATTATGGGAATTGGATGAATTTACATCAATAATAAATGATAGACCAAGAAAACAGATTATAGAAGAGTGGAATTTAGTAAAACCCCTTTGGGAAGTCCAATGGGGAAGGTAATAGTAAAAGAATCAGATAATTAAGACTCGGAAGTACAAATACTGTAAAAAGCTTATAGAAATACTGGGAAAAGGTAGTGGTATGTGTTAATGTACAGTGCGTAAGGAGTTGGTCATGTATAGCTAAGGTATAACCGCCCACAATTAATGTAGAAGTAACAAGGGAAGGAAGGTAGGTAGGTATGGAGAATGTATTGAGTTTTACTATAATGTATAAGACTGTATTATAAATTTGTATAAATGTAAAAGGTAGGTTGTATGTTAATTAGATATAAGAAGTATAGAGATGTGCATTTATGCAATTGTAAAAAATAAGGAATGATTTATTTTTTATGATTTGAATAAAATTATAAAAAAATAATTTGGACAGTAGGATTATTAGTGTACAATCAGCTTGCTGCTGGCCACACCCTCCTGCCTGGCCTTTGAAAGAGGCTGCGAGAAGAACTCAGAGGGGCTTGCTGCTGGCCACACCCTCCGGCCTGGCCTTTGAAAGAGGCTGAGAGAAGAACTCAGAGGGGCTTGCTGCTGGCCACACCCTCCTGCCTGGCCTTTGAAAGAGGCTGGGAGAAGAACTCAGAGGGCGTGCTGCTGGCCCCACCCTCCTGCCTGGCCTTATAATTAGGAGAGGCAGGAAGGAAGGGGAAGTAGGAGTGGGGGGGGCGGGCAAGCAGGGGGTATTTTTTCTGATAAGGGGCGGTTGGATGTAATGGATGAACAACTGGGAGTGACAATAAGTACTGTGCGGGGCAAAGGGAGATATGGTGATAGCAGGGCGAAATGTTGTTATAGGGGAAGGAGAGATAGATGTTTAATACCTATCCCACCTTCCATTCGCCCTGCTACCCCAAGGTGTCTGGAGAGCGAACCAAACCACCCACAGAACCTTTCCTTGCTCCTGTGCAATGTCAGGTCAATGAAAAAGAAAACGCATATTATCCATGACCTTTTAAAGGATGAAGACGCTGACCTGGCATGCTTTACAGAGACCTGGCTGGAAGACGATAGTGCCACAACCTGGGTCCAGGCCTTGCCAGCCGGATACCTTGTCAGTGAGCAGGTAAGAGGAAGTGGGCGGGGGGCGGAATAGCCTTGGTTCACAAAGACAATTTTATACTGACCAGGATACCTGTCCGGAAAACAGACCACTTCGAGTGTATATACCTGAGCCTGAAGGCAAGGGATAGTCTAGGGATTCTGTTAGTGTACCGACCACCCCGCTGCCTATCAGACTCCCTGGCCGAGCTGACAGAGCTGGTGTCTGAGTTGGTGTTGGAGTCACCCAGACTTCTGGTTCTGGGCGACTTCAATATCCCATTTGAGACCAGTTTGACAGGTGCAGCTCGGGAGTTCATGGCATCCATGACAAACATGGGCCTATCCCAATTAGCCTCTGGGCCAACACACTGTGCAGGTCATACCCTTGATGTGGTCTTTAGTACGGAACAGGCACAGCCGTGGGTGGAGATAACAAATGCTACCACCTTGTCATGGACGGATCACTTCCTGGTCAGGGTTAAACTAATGGTTGCTATCCGCCCCTGTAGGGGTGGTAGACCTATTAGAATGGTCTGCCCTCGAAGGTTAATGGAACCTATTGGATTCCAGAAAGCCCTCGAGGGTCTTATGGTTGGTATCGATGGTGATCCTGTCGAAGCCCTGGTTAATACCAGGAATTGTGATCTTACCAGGGCTATCGACATGATTGCTCCCAAGCGTCCTTTTCAGCCTGCTGTAAACCGCAATCCTTGGTATACAGTAGAACTTAGGAATATGAAGCAGGCTGGACAATGACTAGAGTGCAACTGGCGGAAATCTCGACTCTTATCTGACAGGACACACTATAGAGAATTCCTTTATTCCTATGGAGTGGCAATAGATGCAGCGAAAAAGACCTTCTTCTCTGCATGTATTGCGTCTGTGATTTCTCATCCAGCAGAGCTGTTCAGAGTAATAAGGGATTTAACTCAGTTACCCACTCCCCTGAACTTGTTGCTAGAACCTAACGTAGGTTGCTGCGATGCTTTGAACAATCATTTCGCAGATAAAATCTCTCAGATAAGAGCTGACTTGGATGCCGGTGTTATAGCAGAGGTTACAAATGGAGTGTCCGGCAACCCCATGAATAGGATTATACTAGATCAGTTTCAGTCAGTGAGTACCGAGGACGTAGACAAGCTCCTTGGAAAGGTAAGAAGGACAACTTGCCCTCTTGATCTCTGCCCTTCATGGCTGGTTGTCCAGGGAGGAGTTGCAATTAAGACCCACTTAAGACAAACTATTAATGCATCCTTCAGGGAGGGCAATTTTCAAGCTTGTTTAAAAGAAGCAATTATACGTCCGCTTCTAAAAAAGCCCTCCCTAGATCCCGTGGACATGAATAATTATAGACCAGTTTCCTATCTTCCATTTTTAAGCAAGGTGATCGAGAGGACTGTTGCCCTTCAGCTCCAAGCTGTCTTGGATGAAACAGACTATCTAGATCCATTTCAAACTGGCTTCAGGGCAGGATATGGAGTCGAGACCGCCATGGTCGCCTTAGTGGATGATCTACGCCTAGGTATCGACAGGGGAAGTGTGACCCTGCTGGTACTCTTGGACCTCTCAGTGGCTTTCAATACCATAGACCATGGTATCCTTCTGGAACGCGTGAGAGGGCTGGGGATCGGGGGCACTGAACTTAAGTGTTTCCGGTCCTATCTCTCAGCTAGATACCAGATGGTGATGCTTGGAGACGGCTGCTCCTCGAAAAAGGAGCTTAAATCTGGCGTCCCTCAGGGCGCCGTCCTGTCCCCAGTGCTATTTAACATCTACATGAGACCTCTGGGAGAGATCATCAGGAGGCATGGAGCAAGGTGCTTTCAGTATGCTGATAACACCCAGATATCTCTCTCCATGCCTCAGATAATAGCATCAACTAAGGATGGCATCTCGCCTCTAAATGTATGCCTTGAAGCAGTAATGGACTGGATGAGGAAAAACAGACTGAAGCTGAATCCAGATAAGACGGAGGTACTTGCTGTTAAGGGCCCTAGCCCAGGTATGGAGGTTTGTCAACCAGTTCTAGACAGGGTCACATTTCCCCTGAAAGACTGTGTCTGCAGCTTGGGGGTGCTCTTGGATTCACCGCTTCAGATGACAGCTCAAACTGATGCAGCAGCCAGGAGTGCCTGCTATTAGCTTCGGCTGATATGCCAGCTGCGCCCCTTCCTGGACTTGGAACACCTAAAAACAGTGGTACATGCGCTGGTAACTTCACGGCTTGACTTCTGGAATGCGCTCTACATAGGGCTACCCATGTGCTTAGTCCGGAAACTTCAATTAATTCAGAATATGGCAGCCAGGTTGGTCACCGGAAGATCTAAAACTGACCACATACCACCTATTCTGAAGTCTTTACACTGGCTGCCTATTAGTTTCCGGGCACAGTACAAGGTGTTGGTTTTTACCTTTAAAGCCCTTCATGGGTTGGGGCCAGCCTACCTGCGGGATCGCCTTCTCCCATATAATCCGCCCCGCACACTAAGGTCCTCTGGGAGGAATTACTGCAGCCAGTCAGAACTAGGTTGGCTGCGGTTACCCAGAGGACCTTCTCTTCGGTCGCTCCCAGGTTATGGAATGGCCTGCCGGAGGAGACCCGGCACATTACCAGTCTTGACAGCTTTAAAAAAGCAGTCAAGACTGTTCTCTTCTGACAGGCCTTCCCAGACTAGTGTTCCACTGCCTCTCATCAATTGTCCCTTTGTTTTTAATTTTGTTTTTAATTTGTTTTTAATAGTTAATGTGTTTTAGGGGGATAGAAGGGTTGGTGGGTGGGGAGGATGGGCTACATTTTAATGTTTTAATGTATTTATATGTTCCTGTAATGCCGCCTCGATCCACTGGGAGAGGCGGAATAAAAATAAATATTATTATTATTATTATTATTATTATTATTATTATTATTATTATTATTTGAGAACTGAAATACATAGATTGAGTGGGAGGTCGGGGCTTCCGGTCGGCGTGGAGGAGGCAGCACAGCAAGGAGCTCCACTTAAGGCCAGATAATTTTCTTTATCTAAACCCAAACCTAAAAGTTTTCTTTTTCTGCTGGAACAAACTGATAATTAAATATTCAGTGCTGTAGACAAGAAACATTTAAGTGGTTAATTATGGGGCGAAGGAAACGCCAGAGAGACGCGGATGCAAATTCTCAATCAACAGCCAAACAACCCAAAATTGCTGACTTTTGTAATATTCAGGTTCCCACTGCAGCTTTAGTTGGAAATAAAAATGAAAGCGAGAAATGTGAGAAAGATAAGGCAGATGAACGACCTTGTGGAAATGTAAATAACACTGAAGACTATATACCCTAGTAAAGAGAAAGGTGTGGAGGCTACCGAACTGCTGGATCAGTCTGACTGTTTTAATATATTACAACTTATTGCTATAACAGTCAGCATTATCTACAAGGAATTAAGGTTACTTAACTATAAAATGGATTTAGTATTAAAGAACAGGAAGAGAAGAGGCTGACGAAGCAGACTAAAGGTGAAACAGCTTTGGTTAAAGCTCCTCTTAAGGAGGCTACCCTGGTATTCCATGAAATAGGAAAGTCTAAAATTGGTGCTTACTTCCACTAAAGTTTGTCTGGCAGTATGTAAACACAGGGGGATTGCCCCGTGGAACATGTACAGCTTGCTAAGAGGCATTTGCAAGCTTTGCTAAAGATGGAAATGAAACATTTAGATCTTCATGCAGTGGAAATGCTGACTTTTGGCAGTGCCCAAGCAAGGATATTAAGTTTTTAATCAGACTGTATACCTACAAGGCTTCTGACTAAAACCAATTTACTCCAAAGGTATTTTTAAGTCGCATGTTCCACAATGAGGCTATACTACCTCTAGTTTCAAGAGTAAAACAGCTGCAGCTGAACACAGGAAGTTTAAAGGGGCATGTCATAGAAATTCAAAATCAGACTATAGAATACAAACATAAGGACAACTTTTTAGCTCCCTCTGTGCTGAGCATCAGGCAATTTAAAACCTAATCTGCTGTTGAATTGCAACTTGTCTACAGGTAAAAGACCCCAGTTAGTTTCCTAGTTTACACACTGTTTAAGTGACTCTCTGGAAAAAGGGGGTTTTTCCAACTCAGCCCCATTGTCATCAAAAGAATATCTCTAGGGAAGGACCCCTCAGAGAACATGTCAAGTGTTGAGCGCCGAGTGTCCTTGAGAAATAGAGCGGGATTCATTCCTTTAGAGTCCCACCTTACAAACTATATAGTGAGGCGGTAGGGAAAACATGGGCCCAGGAGTTGGCTGAGTTAGCTAAAGAACAGACTCAACCTCTGCAAGGTCTGAATAGATGTGACCCTATATTGGGTAGTACAAGTCTAGACAAAGTAGCAGTTTGGGGAATAATGGTTGCATTTATACTGACCATTCAGGTCAATTGAACGAAATCACATTAGACTATAAGTGAGTGCACTGGGCCGGAGAGAATATCCATTTTTTGACCTGGAATATAGCTGGATGGAGAAACAGAGCTGCCAGTGGCAACTTGATTGATTTCCTGACTAAATTTATATAACAGCACTTCAAGAAACATGGCTCACTGCGGCAGATGAGGAGGTAAATCTACCAGGATTTAAATCCTGTCCAGGAAGCAGGATAAAAATAAAGGGAGGGCTTCAGGGGGCTTGAGCGTACTAGTGAATGAGACCCTGGGTTGGCAGAGTGAGGAGTTAACCTTGGATTCAGCTCCGCATCATATATTAGTGGTAAAATTCCAGTTTAAATCACTGCATATAATATGTTTGAACGTATACCTAGCTCCAATTACTTCACCTTCTTTTACTGGTGACTTGTGGGATGGACTGGAAAACTTAATTTTAAATTAAATTTAAAATATCCTAGGTCCATTAAAACCCTCTGGGAGATTTCAATGCCAGAGTAGGGTCTTCTCTTCAGGAGTTTGTTACAAGGGGCTCATCCCAGCACATTACCTCCAAAATGAAACATCTTGGCATTTCGAGATTTATAAGGAACCAAGCAGGTTCCTGGTTTTTTTCTTTAGTGTATAACTGTAATCTCCAGATATTGGGTGGCAGAACAGACAGCTTTGTTTACCCATTTACATTTCACTCCAGAGCATCCAGCAGTGTTTTGGACTATATCTGTGTCTCTTCTGAAAATACTGGATTATTCTCAGATATTAAAGTGTACTGAGGGAGGACAGTATCACCAACCTGTTACTGTTACTTTTCAAGGTTATTCAGACCTCAGACCTAGCAGCCCGGGGGTAGAAAACCTGTTGGCTAATTTGGAAGTTGATCATGACAGGAGGCTCAAATGGAGCAAAGTAGATACCAAGTCAATTGCCAAGTTTCTGACTTCTGTGCAGAATATGCCAGAATATAGAACAATAATGTTAGGCAGTGAATAGAGATGCCCCCTTTTTGGGTTTTACTAATCTCTGTTCCCAATTAAGGAAGTTTCTAATCGATGAGTCTCCAACAGAAACTCCCAGATTACAAGATCTACCTGGTTCGATTATGATTGTGTTAGGGGTAGGAAACGCTTAAAACTGTCATGCGTGACCCAATACCACCCCTTTAGGTAATCACTCAAGGATGCTAGCTCTTAGACGTGACTATAAGAACTTCTGTCGCAAAAGAAGGCTAATTATACAGCCAGGGTCTGGGCAGATCTGGAAATTTCTCCATGGGACCGAATTTAGCCTTCTTTTTGGGAAAACAGTAAATGGGCTGTTGAAAGAACGAAGATTTTCTTCAGATGTCCCCATCCCAGCCTTAGTTTGGGAGGATTTTTTCTAAAACTTTTTCCCAAAAACCCAATCAAGGACTCACAGACAATCTAACAAATAATCACTTCTTTTAGCAGAGTTCCCCCAGTGGTCTCCAGTTACAGTGGCTGAAACTACAAATATTATATAGTCCCTGAAATCAAATAAAGCTCCAGGTGAAGATTTACTTCCTTCCCGAAATGTTTAAGACATATGTGGATTGGTGGGCGCCTATCCTGGCTGGTCTTTCACCTTTATTGACAACACAGGCCATTTTCCATCTGGATGGAAACTTTCCATTATTGTGCCCATATATAAAAAAGGTGACAAAGGAGACCCTAAAAACTACAGACCTATAAGCCTTATTGACATTGTGGCCAAAATTTACAAAACATCTGTTAGGCAAAATTGAGGATTGGGTTGTTTATAAAAAATTGTTAGTGGAAGAACAAGCAGGTTTTAGATCAGGAAGATCCACAATGGATAATTGTTTTATTTTACATCACCTTTTTCAAAGTATATGTCTGAAGGAAAACAACTCTTCACAGCATTCATAGATCTCAGAGCAGCATTTGATACAATTAACAGGGATATTCTTTGGACCAAATTTGGGAGATTTAAATAGGAGCCAAGACTCCTTTATTTGCTCAAGGCCCTCCATACAGATACTTGTCTTAAAATGCATATTGGAGCCAATGGTGCGCTGACCAAAAAATTAATGTGCATAAAGGAGTTAGACAGGGATGTATTTTAGCTCCAACTTTATTTAACTTATACGTTAATGACATCCCAGGTTTCCTCTCTTCAACAACGGCCCATACACCCAAGATAGGTAACACATTCCTCAGTGTCCTCCTCTATGCCGATGAAGTGGTTCTGATCGCCCGTTCGCAGGTTGGTTTGAGATGGCTTTTAAAACCTAGCTAATTACTGTTCCCATAATGACTTTGCCGTTAATAAAGATAAATCTAAGGTGGTGGTATTGGGAAAAGGTCCAAAAAATATAATTGGTTCCTGGAAGGAGTCCCTGTTGAACAAGTTAGCTCCTATTTATATCTAGGGTTGTCCTTTTTAAAAAACAGGGAAATGGAAAACATCTTAGAAGAAATAAACAGAGAGCTATGGTCAACTCTAACATACTCTATAAACTGATAAACTATAACTACCCCTCCAGTATATCCCCTATTCTAAAAGTTTTTAAGGCCAAAATATGCCTATTCTATCCTACGGGGCAGAATTGTGGGGTCAAATGAAAGTATCACTTTTGGAGCAGGCACAGAGCTGCTTCTTAAGGAGGACACTAGGGAAAAGATAAAAACACTCTGGCTCAAGCAGTAAACAGAATTAGGGGCACATTCTATTTAGTGCCAGGTTTTATAAAAGTTTTTAACTACTGGCTAAGGATCCTCAAAATGGACCCAGGAAGACTCCCTAAGCTTTGCTTAGATAACAGTTAGATCTCCAGCATTCAAATTCCTGGATATCCAGCTGTTCCAACTAATCACCAGCTTGGCTTTTCCCCATCTTATTTATTATCTTTTGGACACTCAGCACAGGAAATATTAAAACAAAGAATTTTGGACATCAGTGCCCAAACAGATATAGCTCTGCTGGCCGGTTCAAAGTCTCTAAATTAGTTAGCCAAAAATAAAACTATATTTGGTCTAGAAAAGTATCTTAGGCTGAACCTAAAACAGAACAAAAATAGCTTCCACCAGAGCTAGATTTGAACAACTTAATTTATGGAAAGAATAACGGTTTCGAAAAATTCCATACCACGAAAGAACATGCATCTGTGGTGCATCAACCATAGAGGATATTGTGCATATACTGTTTGATTGCTGTATATATACCAAGGTGAGATCCCAATACTTAGAACCACTTCTGGTTAGAACGACCAATTGGGATCTAACTGTAAATTGACCTGTTTTCTTTCTGGAGAGAATTTACACTCAGTCCACAGGATTGCAAAATTTATTATAAAAGCTGCCTACCTGAGAGATCTTTTTATCACACAAAATGGGGTCCCCTGTCATGGCGATGAGCATATTTAAATGTTAGGACTGAATTTTTATACTTGTTATTTTATCTTTCTTGTTTACCATGTATTTTACTTCTTATATCAAAATCACTATTTATTAAGTTTAAGTTTATGTGTTTTAATTATTTTAGTTAATTTTATATGAGCTGAGTCTATTTGTATGTAATTTTTATATCTGTATTTTTGTATTATGTATTATATTTTTATTGTTGATATAGTTAGCTGACTAATCAATAAACGATGATGATGATGATGATGAGTGGGAGAATTTTGGTTCTGGAGTAGGATTGAATGCCTTTAATTTTTTTTTAAAAAATAATCTTTATTGAGTACAAAATTATTGCACAAAAAAAATTACATAAACAACATACATAGTGATACATACATGGAAAACATAGTCAATGAAGATAGAAAAAAGACGACAAAGAAAATAGAGAAAAAAGAGGAAAGATTTGAGAAAGTAGAAAGAAACAATAACACAAAAGAATGTATACTTACAGAAGTTACAGTCTATAATCCTTAACAAACAATTAACATAAAATGACTTCCCGATAAACTTAATTGCTGATTCTTGTATATCCATTATTAACTCCTTTTTAATCTATATATTTTCAAGGATTTTCCTACCATTTTACATTTATTTACTTTTATAAATTACAACCAATAGTTACCAAGTCTTCTCCCATACTCCTTGCACAGTCTATGAAGGGTTTCCAAGTTTTTAAATGTAAATCAAATCGTTTTCCTCTTAATAAAACAGTAAATTTATCCATTTCTGCCAATTCTGTCAACTTAGTTAACCATTCATATAGTTTTGGAACTTTTCTGTTTTTCCAATATTTTGCATAAATTATTCTCACGGCTGTTATCATATATCTCAATAATTTCTTATATTGTCTTTGAATGGGGTCTTCCTTATCTATCATATTCAATAAAAAGAATTCTGGTTTAAATATCATTTTTACCTTTAATATTTTTTGTACACAATTACAAATTAGTCTCCCAAAATTTTTTCATTTTTTTACACTGCCACCACATATGAAAAAAAGAGCCTTCCAAGGTTGTGTACTTCCAACATTCATTTTTAACTCCTTTATACATATATATGGGCCAACTTACTAGGTGTCAAATACCACTTATACATCATTTTATAATAATTTTCTCTAAGATCATTGCATTGAGTAAATTTTAAACCTTTTCCCCAAACCTCCTCCCATTGCTCTATATCTATATTATATTGTAATCTTTGGGCCCAGTAAATCATACATTCCTTTATTTGTTCTTCTTCTATATTTAATCTAAATAATAATTTGTACATTTTTGAAATTAAATGAGTTTCCTCTCCCTCTAATAATATTTCAAATTCATTCTTAATATTCCTGAAACTGAACTTCTTACTATCTTCTTTAAATCTCTCTTTTAATTGAAAATATGTTGATCACTGGCCTATACAGTTTCTTTCTCTAAATCTTGCCTATCCTTAATATGCCAATTATTACCTTCAATTTTTATTATATCCTTATACCTTATCCAACAATCTAAACTCCCCATTTCTCTTCTATAAAATGCCTCTTGTGATAACAGCCATCTTGGTATTTTATTTCCAAATCTTTTCTTATATCTTTCCCAAAATTTAAAAATCGTTCTTCTTATAATATGATTCTTGAATTCAGCATTCACTTTAATTTTTTCATACCATAAATAGGCATGCCAACCAAATTTCAGTTCATGACCTTCTAATGCTAATAATTTCTTATTTTTTAGCATGACCCAATCCTTAATCCAAACTAAACATGAAGCCTCAAAAAAATTCTTAAATCCGGTAAACCCAATCCTCCTCTTTCTTTTGCACCTGTCATTATTTTCCATTTTATTCTAGGCTTTCTCCCAGCCCATAGAAACCTAGAGATTTCTTTATGCCAATTTGAGAAAGGTGTATTTGAGAATATAACTGGAATTGTTTGGAATAGAAACATCATTTTTGATAAAATCATCATCTTATACACTGATATTCTTCCAAATAAAGATAAATTAATATTTTGCCATTTTTAAAGTCTTTTTTTATCCCCACCCATACCTTAAGGTAATTATTCTCATATAATTGTTGAGTTTTCCCTGTTAATATTATACCTAGATATTTAATTTTTTAACTATTTCAAAACCTGATTTGTTATATAGTTCTTTTTCTTCTGCATTCAAATTTTTGACTAGAATCTTTGTTTTGTCTACATTAATTTTAAATCTGGCCACTTTGCCAAAGTCTTCTATTTCTGGTTCCAATAATTCTATACTATTAACTGGGCTACTCAGTATAAAAACTATATCATTGGCAAAGGCCCTTAGTTTAAATTCTGCCATTCTTATCTTTATCCCTTTTATATCTTGATTATTTCTTACAATTCTATTTAGACATTCTAATTCTAAAATAAAAAGCAAGGGAGATAATGGACAGACTTGCCTTGTCCCTTTTTGAATATTAATATCATTTGTCAAACTTTCATTTACCACTATTTTAGCCTTCTGATATGTATAAATTGCGTTAATGCCATTTAAAAAATTTTCTCCTAGATTCACCATTCCCATAATTCTAATCAAAATTTTCCAATTTATGTTATCGAAGGCCTTTTCAGTGTCCAGAAAAATCAATGCCCCTTTGATTTGATTATGAAAATTAGAATATACTATTATATCTATTATTGTTCTTATATTATACCTGATTTGGCGTTTTGGTTGAAATCCATTTTGATCTTCATGAATATAGTCTTGTAAACAAACCTTTAATCTATTTGCTAAAATATGTGTAAATATCTTGTAATCTTTGTTTAATAAAGATATTGGTCTATAATTATTAATCATTAATGGGTCTTTATCTTCTTTTGGTATTAAAATATTTATTTCTTTCCAACTTTCCAACTTTTTTGAGTTTTTACAATCTTGTTCATTACTTTACAAAGAGGTTTTCCTAACTCCATACAAAATATTTTATAATATAAAGCCATCAATCCATCAGGCCTCTCTAACCTCTTCTATTGATATTTCTTTATTTAGTTTCTCTGTTTGTATCTCTGAGAGTTTTGGCATGGCGTGTTTCTTAATATAATCATTTAACCGTTCCTTTGATACCCCTTGTCTTTTATACAACATTTGAAAATAGTTACGAAATATCTTTTTCCATTCTTTTTTTGTCAGTAATCAATCTATTCCCCTGTTTTAATTTTGTAATTAATCTTTTTGTCTTTTCCTTTCTTAACCTATACGATAACAATCTCCCTGGTTTATTTGCCTGTTCGAAATTCTGTTGCTTTACATAATCAAATTTCTTCTTCATCTTGTCTACCATTATCATTGCAATTTGTTTCTGTAACATTTTTACCTGATTTTTAATTTTATCATTTGTTGGCTTTTTTATCACTTCTTGTTCATTTTAATTTCCTCCAACACTTTGTTTATTTTTTCCTGTCTTTCCCTTTTCTATCTTGCATATAATTTTATAAATGGCCCTCTAAGCACTGCTTTACTAGTATCCCATACTATTGCATCTTCTACCCCATTGTCTAAATTTACATTAAAGTACTCTGTTAACATTTGTTTGCAATATTCTACATTTTCTTCTTTATATAATAATACTTCATTTAACCTCCATCTAAAATTATAATTTCATTTTTTAAGGGTCAGGCGTACCGGATTGTGATCTGAAATAGTTTTAGGTAGTATTTCCACTTTTCTTACATTTCCCCCCTATAGTGCTGGAAACCCAAATCATATCAATTCTAGAGAATGAATTGTGCATATTAGAAAAAAATGTAAATTCTTTTTTATTTTCTTCTTTAACTCTTCATGTGTCTACTAATTGCAGTTCATCCACCAATTCAAAGAACTCTTTTGCTAACTTCCCTTGATTCTTTTTAATTATTTTCATAGAGAGTCTACCCAGTTGTGGGTCCACCAACCCATTAAAATCTCCCATCAAACACTATTGCTTAATGTGGACTATAAGATATATACATCGATAATGGTGACGAGGATGAAGAAAATCTTGAAGGAAATTATCAATGACGAACAAGCAGGTTTTCTACCTAATAGACATCTGAAAGACAACATGAGATACATTTTGAATACTATAGAATATTTTGATAAACAACCAGGGGAAAAGATGGCGTTGTTATTTCTGGATATTGAGAAAGCATTTGATAGGTTGCGTTGGGACTTTATGTTTTCAGTCTTAGCAAAAATGGAGGTTGGATGACACTTTATGAGAAGCATAAAGATGATATATCAGAATCAAATGGCTCAAATCTTGATAAATGGTGAAAAGAGTGAGAAAATCTGCATTAGTAGAGGCACTCGACAAGGATGTCTGATTTCCCCTTTACTATTTTTAGTAGCTATAGAAATATTGATTATAAATGTTAAATTGAATAACAAGATTCACGGAGTCAAAATTAAAGGCGAGGAGTACAAGATTAGAGCCTTTGCTGATGACATAGCTATAATACTTGAAGATCCGATTAAGAGTATCGAAGAGTTGAAAATACTCCTAAAAGAGTTTGGAGAAATCTCTGGATTGAGAGTAAATGAAGAAAAAATGAACTTATTGATAAAGAATATGAATAAAGAAGAGGAGAAGGAATTGACCCCAAAATCAGGCTATACTATATCTACAAAAGTAAGATATTTGGGGTATATTTAACAAAGAAAAATTCAGATCTATTTAAGAATAATTGTGAAAAAATTTGGAAAGAGATTAAAAATAATCTTCAGAGATGGAAAAAACTGAATTGATCCTTTTTGGGTCAGATATCTATAATCAAAATGTCAATGCTTCCAAAATTTTTATTTTTATTCCAGACAATCCCAGTGATTATCAATGAAAGTGTATTTAACAGTTGGAGAAAAGATATCCTTCATTTTATCTGGGAATAGAAAAAAACCCAGAGTGAAGTATAAAAGATTGTGTGATATAAAAGAAAGAGGAGGTCTGGGACTTCCAAATTTACAGCTCTACTACCACTCCTGCTGTTTAGAATGGATTAGAGAATGGATTAAGCTGGATAAAGAAAAACTGTTGAAGTTGGAGGGAGAAGGACTGGCTTTTGGGTGGCATGCTTATTTAGGATACAATAAAGATAGAATTCACAGTGAATTTAACAACCATTATATAAGGAAATCGTTATTGAAGATTTGGAAGAAATACAGAAGTAGATTATATCCTAAAACACCTATGTAGTTCTCACCTCATGAAACTTATTACAAAAAAGAAAATATATTTTACGGAAGATGGGTAACATTTAAAGACCTGACAAAGATAAATGGAGTGGAAGTGGAGTACAAAACAAAGGAAGAACTTAGTAAAGATGGACTAAAATGCCACTGGCTGCTCCACAGACAATTAAAGGAAAAGTGGAAGATTGAGAAGAATTTGAATGGGTTTCAAATTGAAAGAACAGAATTTGATCAGATAGTATTTGAAGTCAAATTGAAATTAATCTCCAAAATATATAAATTGCTTCTTAGGTGGGAGACTGAGGAGGAAACTATTAAGGATTCTATTATTCAGTGGCCACGAAACGTAGGCCACCCAATTGAGTATGCAAAATGGGAGAGAATTTGGGAAAAGAGTATAGGATATACTGCTAATCAAAATGTAAAAGAGAATATATACAAAATGTATCTAAGATGGTATCTACCTCCTGATAAAATGGCAAAAATGTATAAAAATGTAGACAATAAATGCTGGAAATTTAAGGACGAAAAAGGAACATTCTACCATATGTGGTGGAATTGTTCCAAGGCTAGACGATTTTGGAAAATAACTCATTTGGAGAAGAGAAAATTCTGGGTATAAAAGTACGAATGGAACCAGAATTATATTTGTTGAGTATGACTGATGAGGATATGGAAGAAAAATATGGAAAATTGTCATTTTATAGAACCACTGCTGCTAGAATTTTATATGCCAAGAATTGGAAACAATCTGATATTCCTAATGAAGAGGAATGGTTATTTAAACTCTTGGATATGGCTGTATCTGATAAGTTAACTGTCTTAGTAAGAGGAACAAGGTTGGGACAAGTTATAAAAACATGGGACCTTTTGTTACAATATTTAAGAAACAGATGGGATAACCTAGCGGTAGAGAATTTTATAGATGAAAATTGAATTTGAATATAAGACATTGTATAGATAAACAGTTTATGCAATTTGAAGGATTTGGTCTATTTGATCTATATGAAACCTAATGAAGTCATCTATATATGATAAAGATCAGACTGTTTTATATATTAGATAAATATGAAAGAATAACCTGCCGAATCAAATGTTAATAGTGAATATTTAGATATTTTGTTTTGTATTATATCAAATTTGATACATCACATATTATATACCTTCTTATTATATTGTTGTTTTTATGAAGAAGTAATATCCAAAATCATGTGCTTAAATATATTACTACAAGATCAAAGATGTCTCTAAAATAATTCTAAAATAGAAATTAGTTTCTCTTGTTCTAAATATCTCACAATTAAATTAACTGGAGAACTAGACCAAATAATTCACTGAAACTACAAACTCATAATTAAATGGATGAAGGAAAAAAATAACAATCTCAAATTTATGTTTATCTCTCTTAGGCAAAATTGACATAGCGAAGCTGATGTTCTCCCTTAAACACTCTTAAGTATTCAAAACAATTCCCTTTTTACAATTCCCTTTTTTATTATATATACACACAAGCACGCATGCACACACACAATCATGGCAAAAATTAATAGAGGAATTCAACTTCTGGTAAGGAATATTGCTAATGGCAGGGGTCTGATCATGGCACTTTGGGATCAAAGTGATTGTACCTCCACCCTGACTGCGGAACAAGCTGAGGTGATCAGCCAGCAAGCCTAGTGGGTGCCCAGAACATAGGGGTGCCTCAAGCCCTCATGAAAATTGCTGCAAATAGCATGAATTGAGTGATCCAGTCATCTGAAGGAGATGATCATGGAGCAGGCAGTGTAGCGAATACTGGAAGCCATCATTTAGTGAGTGAGCGGGGAGGAGGACTTTTTCCCCTCCAGTTGCAATCTTGGCTACCCTAGTGATTTGCACTAAAATTAAGAAGCCTACTCCACATGTACTGTAATTGCCTTCAAGAGATGTGTGACAGAATTAATTAATAGTATAATTTTTCAGCTCATACCTCCAATCTCTGCTCTGCATATTTTTGTTTCTCCTTTTTTGGGAAGAAAGGTCACCACATTGATGTTGGTTACTTTTCCAACTGATGGTTAAAAGGTTAAAAAACGTAAGAAAAACAAATACAGAAAAATAAAGCAAAGGCTTTTCCTTTTTTCCTTTTCCCTCCTTTTTCTCTCTCTATACCCTCATTTATAAGGAATGTCCTGTTAAAAGAGGTTTTTTCCCCCCCAATTAAATAGTTCTCTTTTTATTTTTAGTTAATATTTTTCATTGTTCTGATATATTTTCTTTGATTTGTTGATTTTTCATCACAGAAGAATGGGAGAATTTTTAAGCATTTGCTTCTGTAGGATTTTACCTTGAAAACGCTGGCACTGTTGATATCGCTGCCACTCTAAAACAGCTGGTAGAGAGACAAGCAGGATTTTTTTTTTTCATTTTGTGTGTGAATTCCTCAAGGAGATATACTTGAAGTTATAGTGGGGAGGTTTTCTTCTTTTTTTCCCCCTTCCATTTTAGATAAATCAATTGTGTAAGAAGAAGAAGATATTGAGACAGAGGATTGAAAAGAAAGAAGATTTGAAAGGCAAAGAAGGATTTAGTATAGAGTAAGAAGTGTCAACAGGAAGAATAAGGACAAGACTTCAAGAAACACATTATATTCAGCAAAGAAGAGGATCTGCAGAAGGAGGAAATCCACATTTTATGGAAGCATTTATGGAAGAAATAAGGCAATTCAGAAAGGAGACTAGAGCCAGGTGAGATGACATGAATGTAAAATTTAAGGTTCTCCAGGATATTGTGATTCAAGTGAAGTTGTTTCTGACTTACAGAGACCGTGGGGGGGGGCTATTATGGGGTTTACTTGGCAAGATTTGTTCAGCTGGGCTTTGTCCTTGCCTTCCTCTGAAGATGAGAGAGTATGATTTCCCCAGGATTACACAGTGGGGTTCTGCGGCAGAGCAATGATTCAGACCATGGTCTCCAAAGACCAGTCCAGCACCCAAACCGCTACACCAGGCTGGCTCTCACAGATGATTTACACAACTTTAAAGCTGACAATAAAAACACTGAGATAGTCATAAAATCATAGTGTTGGAAGAGACTCCAGGGGCCATCCAGTCCAACCCCCTGCCATGGAGGAACCCACATCAAAGCATTCCCAACAGATGGCCATCCATCCTCTGCTAAAAATCTCCAAATAAGGAGATCCACTACGCTCTAAGGCAGCATATTCCACTGCCGGACAGCTCTGACCATCACAAAGTTCTTCCTGAGGTTCAGGTGGAATCTCCTTTCCTGCAGCAATGGATTCCATTGCTCCTTGTCCTAGTCTATGCAGCAGTGGAAAACAAGCCCACTCCCTCCTCAACATGAAGTCCCTTCAAATATTTAAACATGGCTATCATGTCCCCTCTTAACCTTCTCTTCTGCAGACTAAATATCCCCAGCTCCCTAAGCCACTCCTCATAGGGCATGGCTTCCAGACCCTTCACCATTTTGGTCAACCTCCTCTGGACACGCTCCAGCTTGTCGATATCTTTCTTGAACTGAGGTGCCCAGAACTGGACACAATATTCCAGATGAGGCCCAATCAATGCAGAATAGAGTGGTACCATTACTTCCCTCGATCTGGACACCATACTCCTATTGATGCAAACAAGAATCATGTTGGCTTTCTTGACTGCTATGTCACACTGCTGACTCCTGTTCAGCTTGCGATCTGTCAAGACTCCCAGACCCCTTTCACGTATATGTTATCCAGCCACATGTCTCCGATCCAATATTTGTGCATTCCATTTTTTCTGCCTAAGTGTAAGAACTTACATTTCTCTCTGCTGAAATTCATTTGGTTAGCTTTGGCTCAGCTCTCCCATCTGTCAAGGTCATTTTGAATTTTGATCCTGTCCTCTGGCATATTAGCAACCCCTCTCAATTTGGTGTCATCTCTAAATTCGATCAGCATGCCTGTTACCCTGACTTCTGGGGGTCCCCTGGGGGACACCTTGATTGACTCCAAAAATGCAAAGATTTGGGGAATGGCGGAGCACTAGCTTTGCCAGAATGAGGGGCAGAGTAACCCAGCGAGAACTTCAACCCAATTTTTACAGGGTCAGACCAAGCAAAAGGCAGCCAATCATATCAATAATGAAATTTATTAGCAAATATGTTCTCACGCACAAACGCAGTCACTCACTCATGCACACAAGGTCGAGAAGGGAAAGATATGAAAAGCTTATAGGGGATATAGCGGAGAGCTGTAAGTGTGGTGATACTGCACCTGTCCAGAAGTCTTCAGTCTGGGAAGCAGCAAGAAAGAAGGAGCTCAGTGAAGAGAGGTAGCTGAGGGGAGCACTCAACTAACAGTGTGCCGGTCTGCTAGCATGGTGGGGGAGTTCTCCGAAGAGGGTCACGAAAAGGGGGACTACTTATAAGGCAGAACGCACCTCAGGGGCAAACCCTTTGCCAGGAAGAACAATGGTTGAAACAGAAGGAAAAAACTGCACAATAGCAACTTGATGGCTTGCATGATTGTTTCATGTAAATGGACCTCACCCTTGTAGGATTTGTTGAAGTAAGTGTTGCTCAACAGGGGGAAAACTCGGTAATCCGCTCTAATTGGCTTTGTGGCTGAGGACCCTTTGTTTGTGCGGACATGACTTGCCTGAGGTCTCCTTGGAAAACACGACTGGGGATTTTCCTGGCCTTGACCTATGTCCAGTCACTTGACCTATTTGTCTATGCACCCACCCGGGCAACCTCTCTGGCATAGCTGAAATTTTTGATATTAATTTTATATCCCCCTGGGATGAGGTCTGCCAAAGGGTAACAAGCTCTCTACTCCTTCATCCAAGTCATCGATGAAGAGGTTGAATAGCACTAGCCAAACATTTCCTAAACGTTCACTTAGTCATTAATCAAATTGGAAATTGCTGTCAAGAAACCAGAATCAGACAAAGACTTGGGAGGGCAACTATGAAGGAGTTAGATAAAATCCTAAAGTGTAAATTATATCATTGAATACAAAAGTCAGGATTGTCCATGTCACTGTATTTTCAATTTCTATATATGGTTGCGATAGCTGGACAGTGAAGAAAGCTGATAGGAAGAAAACACTCACTTGAAACATGGTACCGGAGGTCTTCCAGGTTGGAATGGCACCACAAAGCTTGGTACTTTAGTGAGCTCTGCTAAGAGACAAGGCACTGGACATGGTATAAGCTGGTTTAACATACTGGAAACTAGCTAAAATGGCCTGTCAGGTACAGGACATTCAGAGCACTATCCACATGGCCTGGATTCTCAATCCTGGCACCTAGGGGAGCAAGCAGGTGTCCCTGGAAGTGCAAGTGGACCAGAGGAGACTGGATGACACAGAAGCTTTGCCATTTTCCAGCAGCCACTTCACAGACCTAGCACCACGTAACCAACATTGGACAAGCACCACTTAACCAACTTTGAAAAATCTAGAGATGCTGGTTCCAATCAAATGATCTTGGAAATGATTAAAGTGCAGCCTTTGACTCAACTAACAAGAACACTGTATGGAAGAAACACTGACAGGAGACTTCTTTATTTAATAAAGGCTGTTCACATGGACACAAGTTTACATATCAGAACGGGTGTAAATCAAGCTTTAACTAATAAGATCCCCACATTTAAAGGAGTGTGCCTGAGCTGTATTTTGCCTTTTTAATATTTATATTTATATTAATGACATAGTTTCAGCAATGTACAACCCTGATCTTCATATCCCAAAGTTCTGGATAGACTTTGAGTTAATATGCTCTTGTACGCAGAAGATATGATCCTTTTTCCTACAACTCCAGTTGGTCTGCACAGTTCAGAAAGGTTAGTGTTTTACTGCCAGAAAAAATGATTTAGTAATTAACAGCAGTAAATCCAAAGTTGTAATTTTTGGTAAAAAGAGGACTCATCACAAGTGGTTCATTGATTCCAAAGAAACAGGACAGGTTGGAGCTTACAATTATTTAGGTATTGTCTTTTCAGCTTCAGGACCCTGATGTCCCCAGATAAAAAGGAATGCAATGAAAGCTTCTGCCAGCATCCATACTCTAAATAAGTTACTCAATTATATGTACCCTGGTTCACTTCACCCAATCATAAAAGTATATAAAACAAACACATTGCCAATGTTAATCTTTGG
This sequence comes from Iguana delicatissima, assembly GCA_948472985.1. Lineage (NCBI taxonomy): Eukaryota > Metazoa > Chordata > Lepidosauria > Squamata > Iguanidae > Iguana > Iguana delicatissima. The sequence continues at coordinate 273,542 of CAOKZL010001788.1, forward strand.
ATCAGAAATTTGGGGATTTGCTACAAAAAAGATTATTGAAAGAATCCAGAATAAATTTTTAAGGTTGATATTGGGAGTGTCAAATTCTCCAGCCCAGGCAGTCAGAGCTGAATTTGGAATAGCAGTCATTTCAGATCTGTGTCTTCTCAGATATATTTAATTTTTGGCTCAAGTTATCTCAAATGATGATAGGCTTCTCAAAATCTGTTTTAATGAACAAGCACTTAAATCTACAACAAATTCTTAGTTTGGAAACTTTTCAAAAACGCTTTCTAAGCAGGGCTTGAGTGTTGAGGCCATCAGTCTGTGTAAATCCAATGTTAGAAACATGTTTAAACAAAGAGTGATAGATATTAGAGCACAATTAGTTCTACCTGTGCTGTCTGGAGCAAGATCTATGAAATGGTTAGCAAGGACCAAATCTCTTCTCCAGGAAGAAATATACCTATCTTTTACAATGAAAAAAGATTTACATACAGCCTTTATGTGTTTCTGCTTTGAGCAAATAGATACTAGGATGTTACAAGGTCATTATCAGGGCACTCCTTTCAAGACAGAATTTGTATATGTGGGGCATCTATGGTTGAAGATCTTGTCCATTACATATTGCATTGCCAGTTATATGCTAACATCAGAGCACACTATTTTGACCCATTCCTACATAGCTGAAGGGAGGGGAACGGTGTCTTAACTGACTTTTCTGTTGCAAGGGGTCAATCCCTTTGTGACTCTTAGGGCTGCCCACTTTGCAGTTAAAGCAGCTAAACTGAGGAAGCAAGAAGCAGACAAAGGGTCTGCCTAGATGTCCCATGTGATATTTTTATTATTAGTGGGGTTTTATTGATAGCTTAGAGGGGCTGGTCTTTTTAAATCTGAAAAACTGTTATTTTAAATGCATATATTATTTTGTATTTTATAATTTTAGCAGTTATCAACGTGCCCACTTGCTGATGTTTCTCTTTTCATTTTTACTTTTTATCTGTTTGAAATAGTCTGAAGACTTGTTCAATAAAGACATGTGTGTATGGGTGATTAAACAAGTAAGAGCAAATGCCACTTGGATGAGAGTGGATATGAATCAAATGAGAAAAGATTTTAAACAAAGTTTGAAGGTTAAACATAAGGATATAAGACATTCTTTGACTCAGAGGTCAAATGAATGAAAAAAATGGAGCTATTAGAACAGATGAGAGAAGAGATTGGAAGAAGTGACTGGGCAATGATCAAGAACAAAACCTATATGCAATGGCTTTATTTGATCTCAAGGAAAGGGATAGATACCTCAGATTTAGAGGAAGACCAGAGAAACATATGTATGCAAGAATGATTTGTGCCCTGGCTGACTTATTGGAAATAGAAAGAAAAGACTTTGGTAGGTAATTAGACAAAGTGTACAGATTAAATTCTTGGGTTGTAAGGAAAAGAAACGCATCCAAGATGTGATAGTTTATTTTGGGGGAAGAGAAATAAGAAACCAAGTTCCCCAAAAACACTACTTAAATAAAATGCAAGAAAGGACATCATAATTTTTAAAGATATTCCAGTTTGAATTTTGAGCAAGAGGAAGGACTATGCTTTTTTTTTGACCAAGAAGTTGAAGCAACAGGGGGTCCCTTTCAGACAGGAAAATCTGGAAGGAGTTGTCATGCATCCTAGGCACAGAAGATTTAATATCATTCAAAAAGCTAAAGACTTCTTGAAGAAATATGTAAATGATTTTTTTATTGTTCATGTACAATTTTTTTTATTCTAAACACTGTTATACAGTATACATAATATGATACACATTATAAATATGCTTACTTAACATGCATACTAACATACAGATTTATATCAGTTTAATATCAGCTTAACTGAATGGTGGAGTAACTGACAGAGATTTCTAATCCTTCCATATAATAATTGATAAAGGACCCCAAATATTCTCCAAATACTTATATACACACTCCCAATCTTCCTTGAACCTTAACATTTATTTGTTTTTTAACAATATTGATAATTTATCAATCTGCATTAAATCATAAATTCCCACAAGCCAGTCATCAATTGTTGGTACATCCTCTTGTTTTCATTCTTTGGCATATAATAATCTTGCTTTGGTTATCAAGCACAAAAAATTTTTTTGTTTTATTTCCCAATATAATCTTCTATCAATTCAACAATATTTAATAAATAACATTCTAGTTGCATAGGGAAATTTATTTTCAAGATTTTTGTAATTTCCAAATGGATGTTTTTCCAAAAGAGTTTTGCCTTTTTACATTGCCACCAGCAATGAAAAAAGGTTCCCTTTTTGCTTTTACACTTCCAGCATTTATCATTTTCCCCTATATATCTTAGCCAATTCTGCTGGAGTTAAATGCCACATATAAAATATTTTATAAAAATTTTGTTTAAACCCTTGCGACTTCATAAATTTTAAATTTTTCCAAATCTGTTCCCAGTTTTGTAATTGTATTGGGTGTCCAATGTATTTTGCCCATTTAATCATGTTATTTTTTACTACTTCTTGTTCCGTTTCCCATTTTAATTTTAATTTTGCTGTTAGATGTCTATTCCCTGATTCCAAGATAAGATCAAATTCTGTTTTCACATTATTAAGAGTTTCCTCTTTGTTGTCTTGTTTAAATCTAGCATATAACTGCGTACTGATACCAGGAACATTCTTTCCCTTCTGTCAACAATTCCTCCCCTTCTTTAAAACTAAGTTGGTTTTCCTGGAATTTGAACAATTCATTGTAAGTCCACCACCACTGTAGTCTTTTCGTTTTATCAAAATGAAAGGCTTCTAGGGGGGAAATCCAGAGAGGAAGTTTCGGGCAAAGTTGGTGTTTATATTTTAACCAAACTGAAAATAAGTGTCTTCTTAAGGGATATTCAAGAAATTTTTTCAGATTTCTTTTTCATATACCACATAAGTAGGTGCCAGCTGCTTTTCATATCTGCCCCTTCAAAGAGCAGTAATTTGTTATTCTGCAGTCTTAACCAGTCTATTATCCACATGAGGTTATTTGCATGGGCATATAATTTAAGGTCCAGTAGTCCAAGGTCGCTTCCTTCCTTTGAATCCACCAACAAAGTCCATCTAATTCTCGGTTTCTTCCCGGCCCAAATGAAATTTGTCAGGTCTTTCTTCCATTAATTGAATACGTCATTATTAATTGGAAAGGGAATATTTCGAAAAAGGAAATTCATTTTTGGTAATAATGTCATTTTAATTGCTGAGATTCTCCCCAGAAGTGCGCCGTGGGACTCACCTTATGGTGCCATTTGCACGGTGGAGCGGGAGGTGGAAGATGGAGGCCCTTCTGGCCTCTTGCAGGCCGATGGGGAGGGCCATTTCCGGGGTGGAAGGGCCTCGCGGAGATTCCCTAGATCTCTGTGAGGCAGCAGCCAATGGGAGCGCACCTTCCACGTTCTGATTGGTTGCCATGGTCGGACGGGCAGCCATAGGGGAATGCCTTCCCTGCGGCCACCTGGGAGGCCAGCGGTCCACGTCTGCACTGCTTCCTGGCTCCTCGTTCATCAGCAGCTCTGGAACAGCAGCGGCAGTGGTGAAGGTGGCAAACGAGGGGCAGCGAATCAGGGTACAGTGGGACAGCGAGGCCTGCCGGCTGGGCTTGGAGGTGGCACAAATCAGTGCTCCAGTGCGGCAGCAGCAGCGGTTGCAGCGGATGGGCGGCGGTGATTGTCGGCTCAGTCGTACGGTGAGGCCTGCCAGTGAGGCCTTGCAGCGGCAAAGCATCAGTTGCTCCAGGGCAGCGACGGTGCAGTGGCAGTGGCGGACAAGCAGCAGTGAGCGAGGAGCATAGAGAATGGCCAGGCCCGTTGGCAGCGCTTGGAGGCAGCAAGATCAGTTGGGGTGGCCCCTCCTGGGCTTGGGGGGTCTGGGGGTCCTGGGGCTGCCTGTGGGCTGTGGCAGTGGTGGCCACTCGGCTGTTCTGGGGGCGGCAGAGAGCGGCAGCTGCGGTCCCGGCCAGTCCTGCGCCTCTGAGTGACCTGCGGACATCCGCCCCCTCCTCCCCACATTTCATGGCTGCCTCCCCCCCCCCGGCAGCACAGTCTCTCGGTCCCTGCATCCCCTCCCTTCACTTCTTCTATTGCTGTTGTCCTTCCCTTGTGCCTGGACTGTTCAGTCTCTGAAGCTCCTGGGAACATGCCTTCCAAGTGTGTGCCTCCTGTGCAGGAGCCTCTGCCTCACACTTGGAGCCAGATGGGGCGGCAGAGGACATCCTGGGCCAGCCTGGCCCTAGCCTGAAGGTGAGCCTGCCCTGAAGGGTCGGCTGGGTGCTCATCAGATGCAGCAAGGGACTCCCCCGCATGGCGAAGTGGTCTGGCTGGTCTTACTGAGACCATTGAGTTATTGGTGGAGAAAGTGCAATGACTGGAGATGTGGTCTGTGCCTGCCCCCCTGCCCACTGGGTGAGGCTGTCACACCTTCTGAACAACTCCAGGCACAGCAGGGCCATCAACAGCGATAACCATCTTCGTCACCTTCCAGCACCTCTACCTTATCAGATTCCAGCTCTGAACCCTCCAGCTAGGAGAGGTGCAGCAGGAGGAAGAGGAGGAATAAGAACAAGAGGTGCAGAAGGAGGCACAGAGGGGATTCAGACAACGTTGGGGCATTGGGCGAGTCCTCAGCTGATGTGCTTTGGGCTCCAGAGTACTGGAAGGCTGCAGCACATGTGCTGGGGCTCCCTGCCTGGGCCATCTGCAGGCACTTGGGCAAGAATCAGGAGGGCATCAGGCCCAGGGCCATGTGGGACGAATCATCAGGAACCAGAGGGGGGATCCTCTTGCTACCTTCAGGGACCACGAGGATCCCCCAGGGATTCATCTAGACAAAAAGACTAGGGAGCATATTCTGGGTGGATATTATGTGGATGTTTTTTCTCTCCTCAAGCCTGAACAATAGGAAAGGCGTGTACCCAGGTCTAGAAAAAAGCATAAAAAGGAGGAGCAAACTGAGTTGGCAGAACGCTAGTTCAGTAACTGCCTGGCCAACTGTAACGTTTTCATGGGGGTCGTCTCTGCGGCGTATCCCGACAGAGGTTGGTACCTTTCCAACCATCTGGGTAACATCCTCAAGGTCAGGTCTCTTGTGGGGGAGTTGGCAGTCATCGAATATGACTGCACCTTCCACAAGCAAGCCTCGTAGAATTAGTCTGCATGTTGGGACTTGATCAATGACAAGTTCTGGCTTGTGATTGTTGGTCTGCACATCAGGAGCAGAACGGAAGGTAGCAAGTTTTTCTGTAGGTAGGAAAAAAAGGATTCAAGGCGCCTGGTGTGCTGGGATTTCAATCAGGGAAAGTGCCAATAGGCTCAGTGCAAGTTTGAACACAGGTACAAAGGTTGCATGGGCTCCCACCCCAGGGCGTCCTGCCCCTGCCTCAGGGAAACCCTATTCTGTTGCTCAGGCCGGGGTGGGGGCACTCATCCGACCAGGAAGGATGGTCCCCTGTCTGCTTCCCCAGGGACCTCCAAGCATTAGTTTCACTCCCTCCCATTTCCCAGTCTGCCTGCCTGAGCTCCGCCCCCTCCTGGCTCTTTATCTGGACCAGAGAGCCGCTCAATTCATTGAGTGTGGATTTACAGTGGTCTTCCGCATCCTAGCCGTGGGGCTTCGATTGGCCTTTGAAGCTGGCAACCTGAAATCTGCCCGTGATCTCCCACAGATGGCTGCCAATAAAATTGCTAAGGAGCTGCAGCCAGGCAGGGTGGCGGGCCCCTTCTCCTCCCCTCCTATGCATAATCTCAGGGTGTCTCCCCTCAACGTGGTCCCCAAAAAGACCCCAGGTGAGTTCAGGCTCATCCATAACCTGTCCTTCCCAAAGGATTTGTCTGTTAGTGGTGCCATTCCCCATGACCTTTGTTCGGTTCGTTATTCCTATTTCTATCAGGCTGTCGGTGAAATCGTGTGGCCGGCGGGGCGATTATGGCCAAGTGCGATATCCAGTCTGCCTTCAGGCTACTTCCAGTTCATCTGGATGATTACTGTCTGCGATTCAAATTTGGTGGGTTTTGATATTACGATAAGGCCATGCCTATGGGGTTCACTGTCAGTTGTGCTGCCTTCGAAACCTTTAGCACCTTCAGCACCTTCTTGGAATGGGCGGTCAAGTGCAGGGCGGGGTCCTCCTTGGTCACCCATTACTTCAACGATTTTCTGTTTGTGGGGAAGAGCAGGTCTGGGGATTGTGCCTATTTGTTGGCGGTGTTCCAAGAATTGGCACATGAGCTTGGGGTTCTTTTGGCGCAGGAAAAGACTGAAGGCCCTTCCACATCGCTTTCTTATTTGGGCATCCAGCTTGACTCAGTCCTTGGAGTGTCCTGCCTGCCAGCTGACAAGCTTGTGGGTATCAAGGAGCTCATTGCTTCCTTCATGGAGCAGAGCAAGGCCTCCTTGAAAGAGGTGCAGACCTTGCTGGGGCAGCTCAATTTTGCCTGCAGAGTTGTTGCCTCTGGCAGGGCTTTCTGTGCCAGGTTAGTCAGAAGTACATCAGGTGTCAAGGCCCCCCCTCATTGCATCTGCATCACCAAGGGTGTTAAGAAGGACCTTGGAGTATGGCTATCCTTTCTTGATAACTTCGATGGGCTGTCGGTTAGGCAGGACAGACTTGAGCCCAGTCAGGCACTCCAGATCCAGCCCGATGCAGTTGGGTCAGTTGGTTTTGGAGCTTTCTTTCAAGAGCGCTCGTGCGCTGAGGCATTGGCCGCAGGCATGGCTGGTGGGAGATGTGGTTAGGGACCTCACTTTTTTGGAATTTTTTCTGATCCTGGTGGCAGTGTCCATTTGGTCGGAGGAGCTCAGCAATAAGGTCTGCTTTTGGTGTGACAATCAGGCAGTGGTGGCTGTTATCAATCGCCAGTCGTCCAAGTCCAACAGAGTTATGAGACTGATTAGGAGGTTTGTTCTTGTCTGCTTGTCCGCTAACATATCCTTCTCAGCTAGATTTGTTCCAGGGTTGGACAATGTGATCGCGGACTTTTTGTCTCGCTTCCAGGAAGAGAGATTCTGATCCTTGGCCCCACAGGCAGACCCCACGCCAGCAGCATTCCTGGAGGAGATTTGGGACCTTGGAAATGATAAATAATGGAAGAGCTGTTCCAGTCCATTGCGCCTACCACCTTTTGGGCTTACCGCAAGGCATTCAACAGGTTCCAGGACTTTCATCGGTTCCAGGAGTATCATCTTGTGGGCAAGATCCTTGTTACATTTTATGGCTCACTTATGGGACCTTGGACTTTCTCTCCATTCACTGTCAGTTCATCTGGCGGGAATCTCCTTCTTCTGCAAGGCTGCGGGGTGGGGCGACCCCTGTGCATCCTTTAGGGTCAGAAAGGTGCTGGCAGGCAGGGGGCACTTGCATCCCTGTCCCAGGGAAACCAGGAGGCCTATTTCATTCACCTGCTTGGGGACTTGATCCGGTCTCTGCCTGGAGTTTGCTGTTCCCACTTTGAGGTAGCCCTGTTTGGGGCCACTTTCACCATTGCATCCTTCAGGGTGGGCAAGCTGGTGTGCAGCTCAAAGAAGGACACTTACAACAGGTCATTCTTGGTTGGGGATGCCACCTTCCATGGGTCTTCTCTCACCTTGCGGGCTAGGTGCTCGAAGAATGATCAGCAGGGGTGGAGGACCACGGTGTGGCTCCATGCATGATGTGGGAATGGCCCTTGCCTAGTCAAGGCCTTGATGATGAGACTCAAGGGCCTGGGCCCCCTGTTCATCCACCAGGATTGCACCGCTTTGTCAAGGTTACAGTTTGTGGCCATCCTATGAGCAACTCTGGCCCGCCTTGGGCTACATCCCACGCAATTTGG